>ML777943.1:384181-406806 GCA_009831015.1 Picea engelmannii | reverse complement strand
GGTCATTCCTCCTACACTAATCAAAGTGCACCCTGGAGAGAATGTATAAACCCTAAGGAATGATTGTCTGGATCATTTCCTCTGTTAACCACAAGAGGAAAACATTGTCCTGTATCAACCTCCAAAACAAACCATTCCTCATGTTAACCACAATGAGAAATCGTTGTCTGACGAGGCATGCTAGTCTTCTTAAGTAAACCTCAAGAAGAGAGACTACCCTAGACCAATCCCCATGTTAACCACAATGGGAAGTTGTTGTCTATGATACATCAACAATCTATACCATTTCCCATGTTAACCAAAATGGGAAATTACTGTCCGTAAAAAAACTCAATCCACTTTCTGAACATGAAAGCATTTATCCAATATGGACTATTTTCCAATCTTGAAAATGAATGTCTTCAATAATATTTTTAGTGCTCCCTCCCAACCTGGGAGTCATCTCTTCCTTTTTCAATAAAGAAGTTGTTTCCATGAGCTCCAGCTTGAGTACGCAACCTCTTTCATCTTGGATAAAAGATTTACCAAAATGTTTTCTTATCTACTCATCTGTGGAGATATGTATTGGAGAACCACTTTCTCCTTTCTGGACTTCATCATGGATAATGTAATGCTTGATTTCAAATGTACTTTAGCCTGGAACACTGTGAAGGCTTTACATAGCTCTGAACAATAGAGTATATCATTGTTGGAAAAATGGAACATATCCATGTGGCACTTCTTCTGTCATCATGAGATCTGATCTACTGAGTAATCATCTTGATGTTATAGGAAATCTTCACCACACTTCTGCTATGCACTAGAGGTTCTCCACCAAGTTATCTTCTTCTATCTGCATTCAAGGGTCTCTTTCTGGTATGCCTCAAAGTCTTGAGATTGCTCTTCATACGCTCTTTATTCAATTTCTCTGGAGAACATTCTTTGTATTCATCTGATGTAGAACTCCAACCTATGGATGTTGCGGATGATATAATGACTCATGTAGAGATAAGTTTGGTTTATTGGAATAAGTAATCATCATAGTCTTCTCCCTCCATCTAGGAGAATCTCTAGTTTTGGATCTCGCAATGATTTCATTCATAAGTCTTCCATACTCTGTTCTTCATCATGACTTTCAGTTTCTCTGCTTGATTGCTTTTATTGAGTTTACATCAGGCTGACAATCTTGTGATTCTTGATAAAATGACTGGTTGTTCTGGCTTCTCTTTCTTTCTTGGAATCTTCATGTGTTTCTTTAGTTCTTGGGTCCATGGATTTTCCTATAGATTCCATGCCCTAAATATTCCATCATAGGATCATAGATGTGGATGAACAACCAAGGATACTTTAAGGCTTCTCTTTGAAGAATACGTATTGTCTTTCATGGCTGCTATTATGGATATATACTTCATCATCTTCAATGGATCATAGGATTAGATCCCTCCTAATCCTTGCTTCATGTGTGAGTGCATATAATCGACTCCCTCTATCTAACAGAGTCCACACTTCCATCTGCATCCTTATTGTCTTCTGCAATATATAATTGGCTTTCTGGTCTAACAGAGTCCACACTTCTGTCTTGTTGTCTTCTTCAAAATGTCATAAGTCTTTTTCCAATTTCTTCTCAATTGCTGACTTCTTTCTATCTTTGCTTCTTCTAAGTTTCTTCATGATTGATTCGGCTTATCTTGCAATAGCTTCCACATGATTTGTATTTCATCTTTTCATGTTTATTATCTAATGATATCCATTCTTATCTTGTTGTTCTTCCATAGGTATAGTTCTTCTTGGAACACATTATCTTCCAAGAGATAGATATACAAGATATGTGCAGAGATGATGCAAACAAGATATGTACAAGAAATAAGAAGAGTTTTGTTACCTTTAGAAGAAGAAGTCTCTTCCATCCTGCTTAGTCTTCTTTGTAGGTTCATTTTCTTCGGAAATTGATGCTTCATGTTTCTCCTTCCTTTTCTTTAGCTCGGGACAATGATTCTTGTAGTGACCATACTTTCGACAATTGAAGCATTGTACTTCTGAAATGTCTTTCTCTTGATTTGGATTCCTCCTTGAACCAAACTTCCTTTTGTTCTTGAAGTTCTTGACTCTTGCTGTGAAGGCTTGATCATTGTACTTCTTTTGGGGTTTCTCTTTTGCACTGATCCTTGATTCTTCTTGAGCACAACAAGTACAAAGTTCTTCAAATGTCAGATACTCCTTCCTTGTGTTCATGCTTGCGACAAATGCATCCCACGTCTTGGGAAGACCATTGAGTACTATGTTTACCAATTCCTTCTCTGAAGTGATCTCTTCAATAGCTTGTAGTTGATCTCTTAACTGGAAGATCCTCACAAAGTATGATGTTATGCTATCATCATCATTCATCTTCATGTCACAGAGCTCATTCTTCAGACTCATAACTTGCCCAATATTTCTGATCGAGAAGAGATTTGTTAGGGCATCATACATCTTCTTTGATGATTGAAGATGGGAGATGTAGGGTATCGAGTGGTCATTTATGGATTCCACTATGATACTCATGGCATTGATGTCACCGTCTTTGAACTTCTCCATAATTGCAACGTTCTACGGTTCCTTCTCTTTTCCTTCTTCAAACTTCTGGCTTCACGATATTTCCTTTCATGATATCCAACACTTTATTTTTGGCAAGGATGAGGTCAATTCTTGTCTTCCACACTCTGAAGTTAGAGGCTCCATCTAACTTGTTCTTTGACTTCATAGAATAAGTCATGGCTGCTTTGACTTGGTCAAACCCTAGATTTGACCATAAAATCAAACTTTACGTCTTGGCTTGTTTAGAGTATCAGGAGATGTGCTAGGATAGAGTGCATTGATCTATTCAGAGATTAGGTCAATCCATTCACTTAAGGTTCATCAACAAGAGGATTAGGGTTTCTACAACTGCTCTTGCTAGTAACCTTAGCGATAGTGTCTTGGAAGCTACTTTTGTTAGTAACCCTAGTGGCAGTTCCTCAACGAGCTCAATATCCTAGTAGCTATGTTTCCTTCCAGTGTTTAGAAGGAATGAAGGAGGTGTTGGCCCATAACCTGTTAGAATATGAAGGATGTGTGCTCGTTTTACCATTGACAATACCCTTGTCACCCAACCATAGGCCGAAGCCACCCTCCGAGCACCTTAACCTTGACAGAGAATCATTTAGGAAGCAAACCCTAGGCTAGATAGCCATAAAAAGGGTAGCACACCTTTCCCTAAGGATAGCACATCAACAAATTCTGATTAGATGTTCCAAAACCTAGCCAAGAGATAGTCCAAGCCAAAACGTAACTGCTAGCTGCATCAGCTGCACCAATAGCTCTCCTCCAAACATGTGCACAAGACTGCAACTACACTGCGCAGAGATGGCTCTCTACAACTACTGAGATGTGTCAAATGAGAGATTGGTGCCCTGTATTTGTAATGGTTCTGGCAGACTTACTGGGGCTGATTTCTACTTCTGGGTACCTGTCTGTTCAATATATATTAATTCTTCTGGCCGACTTCTTCTCTTGGAGGCTAATAACCTAATACATATTATTTTCTTGAGCCGACGAGTCTTCTAGGGTTATTATCCAACTCATTAGGGTTTCTCTTGCTTCTCGGAGTCTTCTATTCTCGCCAGGTTCACACGTGGAGGTAAATACCTCCCCCAACTACCATAATATCAACAATATCAACTAAAAAATCAATATAGAATAGTAATAATGATATGCAAAAACCTATGCTCGACACAAAGGGATGTAAAATTGACACTAAAAGGTGTTTTTTTTATATACAACACAAAACAACACAAAATTGTCACAAAAGACTCTCTACAACGTCAATTATGTAGCTACAATGACACTAGAAAGAGCACGTGTAAAAAAATATGATACTAGAAAGAGATGCAATGACACGAACATGATGCAAAACATGGGAGCCCATATTGCATCATGTTTATCATTATCCACACTTAAATCCCCCCCCCCCCCCCAACAAAAAAAATAAAAATAAAAAAATACTATGCATGTTGACATTAAAGATGACACTAAATAAATGTATTGTATTAGTGCACTAACCCACCTAACCCATTAGGGCCTTACCCTAACCTCCCTACTTTGGGGTAATTAGGAGATAATTAATTAATGTATGAGTCCATATTCATTAAATAAGGCCCATTAGGTAGCTAGTGTGTAGTTACTCAATGTAAATGGGTCATGTTTATTAAGACCCACTGGGTGGTTTGTTATGTACCAACACATTGAGAATGATAAAAAAATCAATGAATAACAATCCACTTTGAGGGGGAAACCTCCTTTTCCAATATATTGAATGTACAAAATGAGATATGATGATCATAAGACTATGTCTCCTTGACATAGTCTTATATATAGGAGATAAAGGATACAATTATAATGAATGGGTACAATGAAAGGTTCTAGCCTACATACACATATAACACTAGAAATGTAATAATTCAATATCTAGGGATTAATAAGGGGTTTTATACTTATCATGGGGATTTGTCTAGGGATTAAAATGACCCTCCCCTTGAAACAAGTGTTGTCCTCAAATCTTGACTAATTGCGAGTGTTTCTCCACAAAGAAATCATCTTCCCATGCCACCTTTTCTATTGGTAGGTTCTTTCATTTGATGAGCTACAAAGTAATTGCTCAATTTCTTAGCTACTTAATCCTTTTTTCAAGGATTATTTCTAGTTCTAGTATGGTTTTTCCTTCTTCATTAATCTTTGGTAAAATAGTTTGGACTAGGATCTTGTTGCTGATAACCTTCTTTAAGCAAGACAAATGGAAGACTAGATGTACATATGAACATGGGGGCAACTCCAATTTATAATCCATACTTCCAATCATTTGAAAAACCTTGTAGGGGCCATAATATTTGGGTGCTAATTTATTGTCCTTCTTTTGTTGTTTGAGGGAAATATGTTTATATGGTTTTAGCCTCAGAAATACCCAATCCTCCACTTCAAATTCCCTTTCACTGTGATGTTGATCTACTTATTGTTTCATTCTATTTTGTGCCATAACCAGGTTTTCATTAAATAGTTTGAGAACCTCTTGTTGGTGCCCTACGTGTTGCTCCACTACTTGAACCTTTGCAGTCCCTTTTAAGGGCGATGTGAGGGATGGAGGATGATTTTTATAAAGTGCCAGAAATGGTGACATTTTTGATGACGTATGGATGGATATGTTGTACCACCATTCTTCCAAGGGAAACCACTTGACCCATTGTGTTTGTTTACAATATGCAAAGCTACAAATATATCCTCCTATACATTTATTCACAATTTCATTTTTCCCATTAGATTGAGGATGATAAGTTGAGCTATGAGCCAATTGATTACTCAAACAAGAAAATAATTCAGTGCAAAAATTTCTTGTGAAAATTGGATCTCAATCAGTCACAATAATCTTGGGGACTCCATGTAGATTTTGAACCATTTCCATGAATGTTGTGGATACTGTAAGTCTTGCTTTAAAAGGATGAGAAAGAGAAAAAAAATGGGCATTATTTGTTAGTCGATCCACTACTACCATTATGACAATATTTCCTACATATTTGGGTAAACTTGTAATAAAATCCATTGAAACTTATTCCCAATGTCGACTTGGTATATCTAATGGTTGTAGGATACATTACTTCTTGATTGTCACTCTCTTATTCTATTGGTAGACCACACATTTAGACACAAAATTTTGAACAACAATTTTAAGACCTTCCCCCAAAAAATCCTTCTTGATCCTATGGTACGTTTTCAAGAATCTTGAATGTCCTCCTATAGGAGAAGTGTGCAATTCTAGAAGGACCTTCTATTTGAGTTGGGAATTCTTACATAAATATAGGCGATCATGATACCGTAACAAATAATCATTCCATACAAATTTATCTAATGAATTTGGGCCCTCTTGTATTTGTTGAATGATCTTGCATACCTCTTGATATTGCTTCTATTTTATCCTTACTTCTTCCCCCCAATCAGACAACATAATAGAAATATCACATAATGAACCTTTTGTTTCTTCTTCTTTCCTTAAAATGGAATCTGCCACAACATTATGTTTTCCTTTTTTGTAGATAATTTCAAAGTTACAATCTAGCATCTTTGTAACTCATTTTTGTTTCTCTTCTGAAGATAATCGTTGCTCCAAGAAGTACTTCAAACTATTATGATCTATTTTTACTTTGAAGTGTCTTCCTATTAGGTAAGGGCACCATTTCTTAACTTCCTTTAATATTATCAACATTTATTTTTCATAAATGGGTTTGAGTAAGTTTTTTCCTTTAAGTTGGCTACTTCCAAAGGCAAGGGGCCTTCCTTATTTCGTTAAAATTGCACCAATGCCATGGCCTGAGGCATCACACTCTACAATAAATGTTTTTGTGAAGTTAGGTGTGGCCATGATAAGAGTTGTACACATAGTCTCAAGTTTTTCAAAATCTTTTTTTGCTGCTTGAATCCAAGAAAATGCTTCTTTAATAATTTTGTTAGAGGTACTTCTATTTGACCATAGTTCTTGAAAAACTTGTAGTAAGAACCTGCCAATCCTAAGAATCCTCTAAGTATCTTCAAGGTTTTGGTAATTTTCCATTCCCTCATAGCTTCAATTTTGTTAAGGTCCACTTTTACACCTTCATGAGATACAATATGAACCAAATATTCCACTTCTTAAACCCCAAAGGCACACTTGGAAGGCTTTGCATACAATTGTTTCTCTTCCAATAGTTGTAATAATCTATCAACATGTTGTACATTCTCTTCCCAAGATTTGTTGTAGATTAGTATGTCATAAAAAAAAAACTAACACAAATTTCTAAGGAAGGGTTTGAAAATAGAATTCATGAAGCTTTGAAATGTTGAAGGTGCATTAGTAAGTCCAAATGGCACAACAAAAAAATAATAATAACCTTCATGTGTTCTAAAATCTGTTTTGGGAATGTCTTCTTGCCTCATTTTGATTTGATGATATCCCGAATGAAGATCCAACTTAGTAAAGAAAATTGCTCCATGCAATTCATGTAATAATTCGTCAATAACATGAATATGGAACTTATCTTTGATGGTCATTTTGTTGAGTTGTCTATAATATGGACACATATTCCATGAACCATCCTTTTTTGTAACCATCATCACTGGCGAAGAGAAATAACTTTGGCTAGGTTGAATGATGTGAGCCTCTAAAATTTCTTGAATCATATGCTGAATCTCACTCTTCTGTGCATATAGATAACTGTAAGGCCTAATGTTAGGTGGTGCACTTCCTGGTTGCAAATTAATAACATGGTCATGATCTTGAGAAGGTAGACAACCCTTAGGTGTTTCTCCAAATACCTTGGAATGATTGTTGATAACAATTTGGAGATCCAATGGAGCAGAGGATATATATGTTTGAACATCTAGCGAGCATTGTGCAACTACACCATGGTGTCTCTTTTTTAGTAATTTTTTCATGCTATTAGAGCTTATCACCTTAGAGGGTTTCCCTTGGATACCTCTAAGCTCAATTTCCTTACCTTCTGAGGAAAATATTATGAAAAGATCTTGAAAATTAAGGGCCACTGTTCCCAATGATTGTAACCATTGGATACCTAATACAACATCAACACCACCCATTTGGATGGAAATCATGGGACTATCCAATAGTTACTCCCCCATATTGAGATTAATAATATGACACTTCCTAGAACAATTTATGATACATCCATCTACAATCATTACTTGAAACTCTGGTGCTGGAAATAGAAATCAATTGAGATCCTTTTTTGATTTGTAATTTATGAAGTTGTGGGTACTACCGGAATAAATCAACACTTTTACCTTTTTCTTTTTGATGTATCCTTGTATATTGAGGGTTCATGGAGTATTGATTCCTGCCAATGCATGACAAGATATCATTGGGGTAGTCTCTTCTAGATCTATATCTTGTGATGGTTCCAATGGTTGATATTCTTCCTCTTCACAGTTTATGTAGAATAATTTCTTCTCACTGCATTTATGCCCCTTACTGTACTTGCTGTCACAATTGAAACATAGTCCCTTTTTTCTTCTTTTATCCATTTGTTGAGGTTTCAAACTTGTCGGTTGAGTGAGGTTAGGAGAGGGAACATGGTGCTCTCTATAGTTGCTAGTTTCCACCCTTCTAATATCCATATTTTTGTTTAACACTTTTCTTTCCCTACTGAAAGTTTTCTCTAGGGATTTAGGTTCAAAGAGACACACCTTATGTTGAATGTTCTCCTTTAAAGTGCCCATAAAGATATCTAAAAAATTATCCTCGGGAATGTTCTTTACCCTGAGACTGAGCTTTTTGAATTTTTGAATGTGTTATGCAATTGGAAATTTTTGCCGAAGATTTATCAATTGACTAAAGAACATACTGGTCTTAATATCCCCATTATGTGATACCAATTCATCCTTAAAAATGGACCAAGATATAGTAGAATTATTTTTTCTTTCAAAAATCCATTGATACTAAACAAATTGATCATTTTCTAAATACAAGGATGCAATAGGTACCTTTTGTAAGCTTGACACTTGGTGTAGATCAAAGTATTGCGCCATTTATAATATCCATGTTATAGGATCATCACCATAAAACTTCCTCATATCAATCTTTGGAATGAAGTAGGTCCTTGGTGCTAACTTGAAGCCTTGATGACATGGACCTTGGAATGATGAATGATTGTGAAATTCAATATTTGTGCTATCCACTTGTGATAAAATACTCTCCATATGTGGTTGACTCTCAACACCAAATTGTTCTCTTTATTTTCATGATTTCCTTGGATATTCATATCCCTTTTAAGGATCCTCTGTAAGAGCATGTGTAATTTCTCCTACCCAACACCCGACAATGAATTCCAAACAAATCACTTATTGAATTAAAGAACAATTGAGTAATCAACTAAACATGCAATGAAAGTATAAACAAGGAAACCAAAAATCATGCACACATAAACACCAAAAGAGAAAACCAATGCTAAGAATGACTTTATTATGCTAAAATCAGGGCTCTCGTAACAGGGATAATGGCCCAATGAGAGAAATACAATTGTAGACAAACCTAACAAAGCTTGACCTAATGTATGAATTAGAATTGCATGATTTTCGAGGTGTACACAATTGTATTTAAAAAAACCTGTGTATGTACATGACTATCTCCAACGAAACCCATGTACATGTACATAAAGTCTGTATGGAAATATCTGTATGATGTGACACTCTCTTGTGTATTCCTCTTATTGAAACCCACCTGTGCCGCCTCCATTCTCTATTATCCTTGACCTAATATCTAGATGGAAGTCCTTCTCCACCTATCTAATATCTCCTTGAATCAAAGTTATTCTTTATTCAATCTCTCTATGTTGACTCCCACAACACCTGTCAAGTTTTCAAGTGTCTTTATCCTTCACCCTAGCCTTGATTTTATAATCATGAGTTATATATCCAAAGTGATTGCATGTTGAGATTGCTTCTCACTTCACTCGAGATTTACATGCTAATTACTTCGATCACTTTCCTTAAATAATTAAATTAAATAATTACATAATTAATTAATAAAATCAATTTACTTGAATAATTCCTTTAATTAAAGTAAATTCAAGAATAGAAAGCCTTGGACGATTTCTACACGTCTAGACACATAGACCAGTGTGGAAATACCTATCTAATGCTACCACTAGAATCAACAATGTGGATCGGTATTCCTTCGAATTTCCATCAAACTTGGGCATGTTCGAGGGTAATTTCGTAGGTATAGCCAACCATGAAGGGTCATGGGAAATGGGGTCATTTGTTAAATGAGAAAGATCAGGTAAGTCCAATGTCGTTAAGAAAGGAAACACAGTATAAGTGAATGAATGTTGGGAAGATGATGAAACACCTTGAGACTAGACATGCGCCAAAGAGGATTTACCCCAAGAGAAGACATGTATCCTAAATGAAGATTAGCTCCTAAACCAAAACTATCCCCAAGGAGAAACCCCCCAAGACTAGATGTATGGATGAAGGGATAACCACCCCACTGTGCAAAGGTTTCCCTAGGGAGTGTTCCCCCAGGAACCATGTTAAATGTGAAGGAATAGAGAGTCTAGGAAAAGGTGATGCCCCATGGGATATTGAATCCCCCAAAAATATTACTATCCCCAAATTGACTAGGAACAATGCCAAATCCACTAGGAATATTCCAATCGAAAGGGAAATGAGAACTCAACATCACTGGGTTTCTCATAGGAATGGTGGAGGTGGAAGGAGTTCCACTACCCATGATGAAACCAAGGCTTGGACCCCCATTGGAAGAATATCTAGACACATGAATTGAAACATATGGAATGGGTGTAAGAATTCTAAGGATACTAACGAAATAACAAGAAGACATGGTTGGTGTCCCCCAAACAGAGGGACTTGTGGAAATGGGCATGGATAGTGTAGGTACAATGACACTAAGAGATATAAAGGTGGACATCATAGGGATGTCCCCTGTAACGTTCATTTCTAAACTCGAATACTTGGGTACACTGGATGAAACACTTGGGCCTGACATGAAATAAGGTTCACTAAACAAAGAAAATGGCTCACCGAAGAATTCCCTCACTTGGACAAGTATGAAACTATTTTGATCAGTCAAAGGTGAGTTAAAATGAGGTGGACAACTCTTGTCAACCAATTCAAATTCAAAATCCACACACTTGTGCCTCTTGAAAGGTGGTTGTACCTTCGTGATGGGTGAAAATCCTCATTGTCGATGGGACCAATGATGTGGTTGTTCAACCATGGTGAATAATATGTGTAAAAAATTTAACAACAATAAACCTAAGGATGACTAAGACTCAGACCAAAGAGAACACCCTTAACAAATCTAGGCTAAACAATAAGCAAACCAATGGCTCAGGGAGCCTTCCAAAATCCAACCCTCTAGGGGAGATGAAGTCCCCAAAATATTGGATAGAGAAGGTGTGAAGAATAACTATGATAATCTACATGAAGAAGCCTTGACCAATGCAAGTACCCTTTATTAAGGCAGGCACCCTCCAGGGGAATTGAAACCATTATTGAACACCTGTCTCAGGTACCACATGTATGTCCCACATATAGTCACCTATGTAACTACCTAGGAGAGGACACTAAGGTTACCACTTCACAATAAATGAGTGTGTGACACCCCAAGGCCGAGCCCCCGCTGAAATGTAATTATGTTTATAGGCTGGTGAGCCAAGTGTTTATAAGCTGGAAGACTTATGTGTTTATTAGGCCGGAGAACCCAAATGCTAAGGCCAATGAGCCTGGTTTTGTATATGTAAATAATCACATCATTAATAAAATTACATTGCTGCGTGTATACCGACCACGAAGAAATATTTATGGGGGACTAATCTCCACTAGGTAGGGAAAGGGAAGGGGCCAAGTGTCTAGGAATAGGGGAAGGGGCCAAGTGTCTAGGAATAGGGGCTAAGCTAGAGGGCTTACCTCTAAAGGAATAATATTATATTATTATTTCCTAGAGGCTAAGGTTTGACATAACCTATGTTGTCCTAAGTTCCTGGGGAAAGGGAACGAGTGTTAAGTGGAGCTCATGCAGCTTCAGGAAGACATGTGTCAACCTGGGCGCATTAAATTTTTAGGTGGGAAATTCAGCTCATTGGGGGTTCCCGCACCATTCTCATGATCATAACCACTCTCACAAGTCTGCCATACTCCCCACTGATGCACACACTGAGACAAAGAGATCCTTGAAACAACCAACCATTGCCTCCATCGTCGATCTCTACAACTTCTGAAACCTGCACACCCATGTTATGAAGCTAACCATTTTTCCTATGAAGGAGAACACAACTGCGTAGTGTCTGATCCATATTGCACCTTAGCCTTTTCTATTGCTACCCACTTTTTCTCTGGAATGGTGTGGCTTGCTGTCATTACTAGAGCCCATACCCAATTTTTGCTGCGGTGGTTACCTGCTGGACTTAGGAGCTGGATAGAAGAGGCATGTTGTCAGGCCTATGAGAAACTCTTTCCAGGTGAGAGAGTGTGTTGAGGAAGTCATTTCTCTTGGAGGGAGTCCTGTAGAAGCTACTACACTTTGAGACTTCCAGTCCAACTTGTTGCTAAAACCATGGAAGGGAATGGAAAGCTGATGGACTTGTGATAGTGAAGGTGTACACTCCTGGGGTGGGACAAACGAGTGGGGAATGAGGGTCTGTGGGCTGTGGGCGTAAGTGGATCCTGGGAGAAAATCCTTCCTGTTGATCTATGTGACTTTCCTGTTGTCCTTTCCAATCCTCAGAATCCCTTGCCCGGTGGAGTTTAGTCCTAGCTCGGGGGTGACCCACTGTTGAGCATGATGAGCAACTTGGTCTAAGGCTGGGAGGTTTGTGGAAGGTCTGTACGTAGTTGGTGGTCATCTATTAAATGATAAGTACCAAATATCTCTTCTTTGTATGATGTGTATCTTGAAATCAAGTTATAATGTTATTAAAATTGTCTGTAGATATTGCACAGATGTTTTAATGTTATTTCCACATGAATAGGTGTATGAACATAATGCTGTAACTTTTTATATTGCATTATATAGATATGTATATAAATATATATGGTGTCAGAGCATGAAATTTATTCGGTGGCATGGCCTGGCCTGTTGGTTTAAGGCTGGGGATGTAACAAAATGGTATCAGAGAATGAAAATTATTCGGTGGCATGGCCTAGATTCTTGGTTTAAGGCCGAGGGTGTCACAAAATGGTATCAGAGCCATGGTTTCAACACTGAGCCTGGATGGGCCATGTTAGTGGAAGTTGAAGAAAAACTTTTGGAAAATAATTGTTGTCAAAAGGGACAAAATTCAAGTTCAGAGCCCATGGTTTCAACACTGAACGTGGATGGGCCATGAACGAGGAATTTAGAGTAAAAATTCCAAAGAATTTTGATGTACAGAGGGCCAGAAGGGTTCTGAAAGAAAACTTGGACTGTGTTCAGAAGAACAAGAGGTATAATGGTTTAAGAAATGGCCACAGATAAAGAAACCACAACATTAGTGGTGTTGGGCCATAGGATCTATTCGGTAGAAGGAGGATCCTTCACAACCGTTAGATCTAGAGAAAAGTGCATGAAGGTTAACCTCCAATTCATTTAGACTTCATGAATTTGATGAAGTTTATGGGTTATAAGAGAAAAAGGGGCTGAAGCCCGAAGTTCCGAAGTCCCGAAGAGGATATACACCGTAGATCTGGGGGGAGTGTTTACCATTGGATTCGACCAAG
This sequence comes from Picea engelmannii, assembly GCA_009831015.1. Lineage (NCBI taxonomy): Eukaryota > Viridiplantae > Streptophyta > Pinopsida > Pinales > Pinaceae > Picea > Picea engelmannii. The sequence goes on along the minus strand of ML777943.1, from coordinate 393,552 downwards.
GAAAGATCATAACCGTAGGGATAAGCCAAGAGGGGGAGGTTGGCTTGTTCGAAAAGTTGACGTTCGGGAGAAATGGAGTGTGTTGATGCGCAAAATATTGAAGTCCGGAGTTCATCCGGACCGTTCATCAAAAGGAACACATGTCAGCAAGTTAGCTTGTTTAGGAATTCGACATTTGAGAGAAATGGAGTGTGCTGATGTCAAAACTATTGAAGTCTTGAAGTCCATAGTTAATCTAGGTTGTTCATCAAAAGGAGACATGTGTCAGAAGATCATCTTGTTCGAGAGTTCGACATTCGAGAGAATGGAAGTGTGAAGGTGTAAAATCTTCTTAAGCCGAAGAGAAGAAGTGATGTGGCATGACGACATCACCCGTGGTGATGTGGACCTTTCCTAGACATGCCATGTGTCACCACCTTAATGGTTGATAGTTGTACTATGTGGACCCCAAAAGGAAAGAAAATTTGGGAGTTCAACATTCAGGAGAGTGGGAGTGTGCAAGTGTAAAACCTTCTGAAGCCTGAAGTTTTAAAGTGACGTGGCCTGCTGACGTCACTAGAGATGACGTGGACACATGGGACTTGTGCCACATGTCAGTGAGTTATGAACATTCTGAAGATAGAAATTCTAGTTAGAATGTGACATGTGTCACTCGTCATATTGGGCCATGTGTCCACTTCTAGTATTTCACCACGTAGCACTCCTCTCGAGCATGGGTAGTGGGGTCCTGATGAATACATAAATTCGTTAAACCCTTGGAAAATAATTTAACCAAACTAGGCCCACGACAACTTGACCCCAATAGACACATGGTGCCTAATCATGAGGTCCGAAGACTTGACATTCTAGGAGAAATGGTTCATGATGGAATGGGAGGAAGAAATCCCCAAAGTTTGGTAGCGTCGAAATAACGTGACGTAATGACATCACTAGGGGTGACGTGGAAGTATTCATAGATTCATGGTTCGAGAGCTTTAGGGTGTGTATATGTGAAATTCTTTGAAGTCTTGGAGCCCTAAAGCTCCGAAGTCCCAGAGCCTTGAATCCCCAAAGCTCGAAGTTCTGTAGTAATTATTAGCCGTTGGATGCTGGGAAGACGTGGACCATTGATCCAGCCCACTTAGGGAGTTCACCAATTCGACACTCCAGGAGATTTGTTGTGATGTGCTTTGGATACCACCGAATCCCAGAGTTTTGGAGCTCCTATCCACCGTATATTTGAGCAAGGAATGTGGATTATATATCCACCATTCTTCATGCATTTGACAGTTCATTGTTCTGTGATGTTTGTGACGCGTGGAAAAGGGAAACCTCTAAAGCTCCAAAGCCTGAAGTTTCAAGACTCTAGATAAGCGCCCAAATCATTAGAACTGGGTCACAATCGTGGTCACATGCGACCCAAGGGATAAAGAAAAAGGGGTTAGCACCCAAAAATTGTTGCAGAATAGAGATGGGATTAGAGATAAAAGCCCGAGAGGTTCTTGATCGACCAAGACCTATTGAAAATTGAGTCTGATATTCTTTTGTTGATGTAACGACCCTGCTTAAATAGACATATAGGATTATTAATTATAATTAATTTAATAATCTAACTGTCCTAAAAGATTAGATAAACAATAATTATTTCTTAAAATAACATTTACTAATTAATTATTATTAATTAGTTATTCATGATTGTCAATGATTAATTTAAGTATTAATTAACTCATTAATTAATAAGGTAAAGAAATAAAAGGAGGATAATAAACTATATTGTTAAATTAAGTTACGTATCCAACAAGGGATAACATATTAACTACAAGAGGATAAAATAATAAAGGAGGGATAAGGGGCATTAACGGTGAATGGATAAGAAGGTAATAAATGGGTTAGGTAGGGAGTAAATGAGGGGGAAGTCAGTGAAGAAGGAATATGGAGGGGAAGGAGGTTTACGGGAGGTCATTCTACGAGAGATGAGCGATTGATTTTGGGGGCTCTGGATTTGCAGAGAGGAGTGGAGTTTTGGGAGTGGGATTGTATCAGTCAGGCACCGGGTTGCTGGAGGTTTTGGGCACGGGGGCCAGGATATCCATATGATATCCTGGAGCTAGGAAGTTGCCTAGTTGGCAGGGAGGAACTAGGTTTTGGGTAGTGTTTTACAGTGCAATAGCGGTCAAGAAGGCATTTGGACAAACAAAGGGTTATTAGCATCAGGTCGAGGTATTTATTTAAAATTATGCATTGTTTTTTTTTATTATGTTTAATTAATTTTATTATTATTGATAAATTTGAATGCAAATGTGCTAAATGAAGGAAACTCTTGAATTTTACTGCTATGTTTAAAATAAATGGTTGTTTAATTTATTTGGCCCATTACAATTGGTATCAGAGCCCTGGTTCAAAATTTGGAACCAAGGGCCTACCTACCCACCCATAAATTTAAATAAACACTCCTATTTAGTTATAGTAAATCCCTAAATAAATGTATTAGGGTAAATATAAATTTTGGGCCTTAAGGGCCAAATTCCCAGCTCCAACTCCAGCTCCACCTAACCTGCAAAACAAACGTATTATTATTGTGATTATATATAAACAAATCTAAATATATATGAATGAAATACATATTGAAAATGAAAAAAAAAAGAAAAAAATGAATTTACTAAAATAAAACAAGCAACTAGGGTTGTTACACCGATCTACTGATGGAAAAGTGGGCTTTTCAATTAAATTTTTCAATCCTAATAAAGTGGAGCTGATCTATAGAATGACCTTTGTCTTAAAGTTTGCAATCCTAAAGACCTTAATGGATGGAACCTGCTTGAAGTTAACTGTATCAATAAATTCTGAAATAATCAGAAAGGTACTTAACCATAAGTCCAATGTGAACCAGTTTCTTGTTGGAAGATGGGTTTTGAATCCCAGTAAGAAAATACACTGTTATACCAAAAAAACATAGTGTTGATGGATTCCCCGCCAAGATGGAGTTTTAGGCCACCTTGATCATCCCCGTGCAACATGCAATGAAAGTATGCATGGAGGGATTCAATACAGTCAGCCAATGATGAAAGGAAAAAGGATTTTCAATATTACCATTCAACAGAACATCAATAAAAATATATTAATTTTGAAACAACCCTATAATCCAGTTCACACCAGCTCCTTTCATTCCAATGTAGACTTTACTCACATTTTTGGCTTTGCATATTTCCGTTGCTTTGGCCAAAATCTTCTCCGTAGATTTCTTGATATCGTTTTCCAACATCATCAACACATCTACTGGCACCATGAAAACTAGGATTCTTATTGCGAGAGGGGGAAACTAGACTGCACTGAGAATGAATGAGAATGACTCTATCCTGCGATGCAAGCAGGTTGTTAAGAGCCCATTGGAGAACAATGATGCTGTCGTCTATGGCCACCAATATGAGCCTGCTTGATTTCTTCTGCTCCTCCATGGACTCCACTGCACAAGAGTTTGTCTCTTCTTAGTAATTTTTTGACAAATTTGGTAAAATCAATAATCAAATACATCAATTAAAACATCTGGGATGAAACCCTTAAAAGACTTCCCAAAAATTTGAAGCTGGAAAACAACCAATTTTCTATAAATCGCAAAAGTTCCTTTTGCACAGCTCAGGCTCAAATCCCAGAGGAAGTTCTGATACTTATTGGGTTTAACTTCAAAGTTGAAAAACATCCAATTGGATTAAAATTACAGAAAATTCTACTACAGATCAAGCAAATTTTTTTGACAAATATTGCAGAATTAATTTTTTTTTTAAAGAAAAATCTGGCTGAATAAACCTAAGGCAAGTTCCACTAACTTCAAAGTTGAAAAATGGCCAATTGGGTAGAAAATTATGGAAATTTTTGTTAAAGAGACGATGCTAGCGATCCCGTCGTCATACACAACAAGTTCAATCAAGAAATTGGGGAGCTTGACGGCGGCCACGTTGTCCTGCTTGGCCCTGACCCTGATCGTGGCGGAGTTGACGTTCTCCCTGACGATGTGCTTGGTGTTTTACCCCTCCGTGTACTTGGCCTCTGTGAGGGCAAAGGTCGAGGCCTTCATGATCTTTCCCATGGACTCCTTCGTTGACACAATGCGTTTCAGAATCTGACGGAACTGCATTGTGAGGGCGTCGCTCTTCTTTTTAGGAGGGTGTGGCTCACCTGCCTTTGAAAGAAGCCACACCCTTAGCAACTACAACTACAAACGTGCCACCGCCAAGCAACTGGGGATGTCAGAAGGCATCCAAGGAACTTCTTTAGGGATGGAACCAAGTTGCACCATTCTCTGAAATCTTCAAATGACATTCTTTGACCACCGCATTCAGATGCTGGTATAAAGTTTGCAACATTTAAAAATGTTTGAACAACATGTTCAGGCAAACTATCCCCTATAATAGTATCTTTTGGACTCAGGACTGTTTCCAATACTGAAATCATAATAGCTTCTAATTCAGACCTCTGCACGAGGCCATTGCCAGTTAAATCGACTAGCTGAAAGATGAAATTCTCAATTTCATTCCGAGAACCTTTCTCATATATACTCTTAACAATTATGAGGTCTTCGTAGGTAAGATTTTGGTCTTTTCTCATCTGAGAGGCTAAATCAAACAACCGTGCTCCAAGAGCCCCCCTGAATTCCATAACTGGCGGTGGTGCTGTGCTCAACGCATTGCCAGGGGGAGGAGCTTGTGGCCATTGCTAGAACTCCGCCATAGTAGCAGAGAGGGAGAAGCCGAGGGCACATTTGCGTAGGGACGAGGAGGCGACAGAGGAAGGACACGTAGCGTTCAAAGAGATGGAAGGTGTAGGGTTTTAGGGTCAGATACGAGGGATCTGGAGGAAGCAAAGCGGGCACGTGGGCTTCATGCGTGCCCGATTTGACTTTTTTTTTTATATATTTTCTTATTTATTTTATTTTAATTTTATATTTAATTTTTTATATTTTATTACTTATTTAAATTAATTTTTATTTTTTATTTTTTAAATTTTACTAAATTTAAATTTCGTGGTTTAAATCGTAATTTTTTTTATTTATTAACAAAAAAAAAGAAGGATGAGGATAAAGAAAAAATATCTAATAAAGGAAAAATAAAAATTTAAAAATATATGTTATTAAACGTGTTTAAAGGTTATATATGTTTAAAAACTGTTTATATGTTTAAAAACGTGTTTAAAAAGGTTTATATGTTTTAAAGATTTAAAACTATTTTGGAGTCTATGGGTTTTGAACCTAAGACCACTCACTACCTAAGACTTAAGGAACAACCAAACACCAACGCACCACGTATGCGCCTTTAAAAAAACCCCAGTAATAATAATATAATATACACAGCAAATTCAAACTAAGTATATTAATTAATTAAAAGTAATTATGATTAATTAATTAAATTAAAATGTTTTGGAGTCTGCGGGGATCGAACCCCGAACCTCCCCACCGATCAAGTCTTTACAAAGTCCTCCCTACCAACGCACCACACGATGTGAATTTTACAAATAATTTCACATATAAATACTTTAACTGTCATACCCAAGACCACCCACCAAGCGAAGCGTCTTAAGAAGAACACTAACGCCAAAAAATACATAGCGTTGGTGAACGCCGAAACGTGGCTGGAAGTTGTGGATAAGTATTTAGATGCCACAGTTTAATCCTATTTAATCATTAAACGTGGTAATTATATAACCTTACAGTATTTTTTTAATGTGATTAGGTAAATGTTAAAAAAAGTAAACATGTTAACGAATGCATTGATAAATGAAAGAAAGTTATGAACAATAAATCTGACCCATTGATTTTGGAGGACGACTAAGAATATGACAACATCTTCAATGCATAGCCATCAGATAATGGTTTAAGGTTAAATAAGATTAAAATATCATTAGTTGTGCCCATTGTCAATAGGTGTACGCCTTTCGGCGTAAATTAATAAACACAAGGTCGGAAGTCACTTTAATCAAGTTGTAAGCGGAAGGTTAAAAGGGCTTAGACTAGGGCAAGCGGGAAGGAGGTGATATATGCACTAGGAGAGTAAGCATAGGAAATGGCGAGTAAGGCGCAAGGCTAGCGTAGCTATAGGGCAAAGGAACCAATAGTTATTTTCGTAGGGGCAAAGAAATCAAGCTTAAACGCTTAACCCTAACCCTAACCTAGCCAATCCCCTAATGGAGTAATGTCTGTTTACAGATAAGTAAAGAAAACTTATGACTAACCCTATTTCTAAGTTTAAGTAGCACCAATTTGAAATGTCCTTGAACTCACCTTGACAACTTTGGGGTGATGCAGGTTAAAGCATACAGGATGGTCAGGACTCGAAGGATTCAAGGCAGGGGAGCGTCGTCGCAAGCACTACCAACACCGCCAGCTCCACCACCACCATCGCCCGAACTAGCCCTCATACTGTGCTCGTTGGAAGCCATTAATGAGACTTTAAAGGGACGACAACCAGCAGGGACTGAAGTGGAACCCCCACCATTAGGAACGGGTAATCCAGAGGCGTCAATGGATTCAGGGGGAGGACCTCCACCCGAAGACATCACGCGAGAATTACAGAAGATCAAACTTTCGGAGTTTGCCGGGGGTCGCGCCAGTGAACGCGCGTAAGCATGGTTGGAAGGCATGACAAGGTGTTTTTCCTTAAGGGACTATGCGTCCAACTCAAAGGCAAAGATCGCCATTTTTCAGTTAAGAGACAACGCCTTGAACTGGTGGGGCAACCTGGAAAGACAACTGCACCTTACCCCAGACACAATATCTTGGGAACTTTTTGAGGAGAGGTTCTGAAGGAAATATCTACCAGCATACTATGAGGAACAACAGGTAGGGGCATTTCATGCCTTAGTACAGGGAAACAAAATTGTAGAAGAATATGAGATCAGGTTTATGGAACTGGTCAAGTATGTTTTGTATATGGACAATGACCAACGATAGGCAGAGCACTTCGTCTATGGATTGAACCCTAAGATAAGAGCTATGGTGCGGATGTGGAAGCTGTCTTCAGTAGCGGAGGCGGTGGAAAATGAGCGTTATGCGGAAGAACATATGAACTTGACCGGGTGTACAAGACCGACATTTTCGCATCGCCCGGGATTCGTAGGGAAGGCCCCGAGGACATTTCCTAGGGGAGGGAGCTCAAGGCCACCACCATATGGTAACAGATACGCACCAAGGACAATAGCTGCAGGGATTTCAATGGCAGCGAGTGCAACATCTCGTTCATCGCCAACAGTGCAGACAGGACCACGACCATCTCAGGGAACAACGAGTAGGGGCAAGGGTTCCAGGGGAAGAAACTCATTTCAGAGACAGACACATAACAATTCATAGGTTCAATCTCGTGTTACCTGTTGGGGGTGCGGAGGACCCCATTACTAGCGTGACTACCCAGAGTTACAATCAGGGTTCGTGCATAGAGAAGGAAAGGCACCGATGGGGAGAGCAAGTAGCAGCCACCAGATCTACGCAACAGTTAATAATCACCAGGCCGAACATCAATCCATGGTGGTGGAGTCATCAGGTACACTAAATCATATCAATGTCAATATTTTGTTTTATTCTAGTGCGACAGATAGTTTCATTTCACCATCTGCATTAGAAAAGAGTGGGTTGGCAGCCTACGAGCACGATGACTTTAAACAAGTCGAGATGGATTTGGGGGAAAAACAAGTAGTAGGAACTAGTGTTGATAATTGTATAGTATACCTGGGAGTGTGCACTACCAAGTCGAAAGTATATGTCACTGCTCTCGGGGCATATGACCTGATCATTGGAATGGATTGGTTAGCAGCTCATCAAGCTTTGGTAGATTGTTTTGCAAAGAGGGTGCTTTATGTCGATGATGAAGGAAGACCAGTAGAGATCCAGGGTGTACAGAGAAAAGTGTCATTACGCTTTATATCAACTATGAAGGTTAAGAAATGCTTGAGGCAAGGGTGTCGACTTTATGTAGTGGAAGCAGTGAAGGAAAGGAAGGGACCCTCATTGGATCAGTACCCGATACTGTCAGAATTTCAGGATGTTTTTCCGAATGAGTTACCAGGGTTACCTCCTGAGAGGGAGCTTGATTTTACCATTGAGCTAAAACCTGGTGCATAACCAATTTCCAAAACTCTGTATCGGATGACAGCGCCAGAACTTTGTGAGTTGAAAATGCAGTTGAAAGAGTTACTGGACTTAGGGCTAATAAGGCCCAGTGTCTCACCTTGGGGCGCACCGGTAATTTTTGTAAAGAAGAAGGATGGATCCTTACGAATGTGTATAGACTACAGGGACTTGAACCGTGCTATAGTGAAGAATAGGTACCCGATGCCGTGAATAGATGACCTCTTCGATCAGATGAAAGGATCAACGGTATTCTCAAAGATCGATTTGCGATCAGGGTATCATCAGTTAAGGATTAAGGAAGGAGATATCCCAAAAACTGCCTTTCGAACTCGATTTGGACATTATAAGTTCATTGTAGTACCTTTTGGATTGACCAATGCACCAACAGTATTCATGAGCCTCATGAACGACGTATTCCGGAAGTACTTAGACCGTTTTGTACAAGTCTTTTTAGATGACATCCTCATCTATTCCAAGAATGAAAGAGAACACGAGGAACACTTGCGAATAGTGTTGTCCTGCCTTAGAGAGAACAAATTGTATGGGAAGATGTCGAAGTGTTCCTTCTTCCAGAAAGAGATCCACTATTTAGGTCATATCATTTCCGGCGAAGGAATCTCTTTGGACCCAAAAAAGGTAAAGGCCATTATGGAGTGGCCAGTGCTGAAAAATGCCCATGAGATGAGAAGCTTCATGGGACTAGTAGGTTATTACCGAAGATTTGTAGAAGGATTCTAAAAAATAGCGAAACCCATCACCACTTTGCAATGCAAGGGGGTCAGGTATGAGTGGACAGAAGAATGGGATAGTGCATTCATTGAGCTTAAGAGGTTACTAACCATTGCGCCAATTCTACGAGTGCCGGATATGGAAAAGGACTTCACAGTCTACACGTATTCCTCGAAGCAAGGGTTGTGGGCCGTGCTAATGCAGGATGGAGGAGTGATAGCCTATGCATCAAGGAAGCTGAAAAAACATGAGGAGCTATATGCGACTCATGATTTAGAGTTAGCAACTATAATGCTAGCTCTGAAACTTTGGAGGCACTATCTTGTTGGATGAAACTTTGAGCTCAAAACAGACCATCAAAGTTTAAAACATCTCTTCACTCAAAGAGATCTGAATTCTAGGCAAATGCGATGGAGTGAGTTTATGAGTGAGTACGATTTTGGTATTTCGTACATCAAGGGAAAGGAAAATGTGGTCGCAGATTCCTTGAGTAGGAGACCACGTATCTTCTCCTTGGTAACCTTAAAGGTCAATCTGAGGGAACATGTGT
>ML777943.1:342030-381414 GCA_009831015.1 Picea engelmannii | reverse complement strand
GATTTCTCAAACAATTGATTGGTTTGTTGTCTTTTATAAAAGACTAGTCTTGTTGACTGGATTGGATGCATACATAAAATACTAAAGGATGACAGTTTGATTATTAGTACATGCACGAGAATTGTATGTACTAGCTACACATGAATTTCTTGTACATATACACTAGTATATATGAGTTTTCTTGACTTACTTACGAATAATGTTGGTTACTTGTTATGAATGTGTGAACCATGTTTCTTGTCCTTTGTACCATAAGATACCTTAACTTCGGGACGAAGTTTCCTTAAGGGTGGGGGTATGTAACGACCCTGCTTAAATAGACATATAGGATTATTAATTATAATTAATTTAATAATCTAATTGTCCTAAAAGATTAGCTAAACAATAATTATTTCTTAAAATAACATTTACTAATTAATTATTCATGATTGTCAATGATTAATTTAAGTATTAATTAACTCATTAATTAATAAGGTAAAGAAATAAAAGGAGGATAATAAACTATATTGTTAAATTAAGTTATGTATCCAACAAGGGATAACATATTAACTACAAGAGGATAAAATAATAAAGGAGGGATAAGGGACATTAACGGTGAAAGGATAAGAAGGTAATAAATGGGTTAGGTAGGGAGTAAATGAGGGGGAAGTCGGTGAAGGAGGAATATGGAGGGGAATGAGGTTTACAGGAGGTCATTCTACGGGAGATGAGCGATTGATTTTGGGGGCTCTGGATTTGCAGAGAGGAGTGGAGTTTTGGGAGTGGGATTGTATCAGTCAGGCACTGGGGTTGCTGGAGGTTTTGGGCACAGGGGCCAGGATATCCATATGATATCTTGGAGCTAGGAAGTTACCTAGTTGGCAGGGAGGAACTAGGTTTTGGGCAGTGTTTTACAGTGAAGCAGCGGTCAAGAAGGCATTTGGACAAACAGACGGTTATTAGCATCAAGTTCAGGTATTTATTTAAAATTATGCATTGTTTTTTTTTATTATGTTTACTTAATTTTTTTATTATTGATAAATTTGAATGTGAATGTGCTAAATGAAGGAAACTCTTGAATTTTACTGCTATGTTTAAAATAAATGGTTGTTTAATTTATTCGGCCCATTACAGTTGAATCATGTTGTTTAAGTTATTCGAGAAAATTATTAGGTCAAGGAACCTGACAAATTTCGGGTGAATGCACATCTTGCAGAGTTAACAATTGTCAGAACCGAACCAAATTGTTCCATAGTGTAGAGAAATGGAGGCACAAGACGCTTACAACCAGGAGGATGAAGTTAGAGGAATGGATGTCCATTTGGGAATTGAAGGATAAAACTCCAATTGGGATGGAGAATAAATAGATACAGACGTGGGAATGATGAAAACCATTAAAAATTTGTAAAAAGATGTCCAAATTCACCAGGCAAATAATGAAAGGCTTAAGAGAGCCAAGTAGAAATAGGAATACTTCAAGATGAAGTTGATGTAGAGATTGGAAAGAATTGAAAATAATATGGATAAGGAAGGTGGATCCAACAAATTAGGAAGCCACAGGTCCCCTGATGAGGAAAGAAGAGGAAGAAGTGATAATAGACATCACCAACACTTCCAAAGGGATTCCAAAAAGAGGACACACACTAGTTCAAGTCCACCCCCTACCCGAAAACATAGGAAATATGGTGTGGATGAACTAAAGAGAGATATGAATAAGATCAAACCTCCTACTTTTGATGGAGAGCCCAAGAAAGATGAATATGATGAGGCATGGCTACTGGGCATGAGGAAATATTTCCAACTACATAATTACTCTTCTCGTGCAGAAGGAAGAATTGCGATCCATCAACTAAAAGGAAAGGCATCCATATGGTGGGATCATCTTGTGCAATTGAAACACGTCAGAAAGAAGAATGTTACATGGAGGGAATTCAAGAGGCATTTTGAAAAGAAGTACTTAACTAAGAGGTATTATGACAAGAAAATGAAATATTTCTTTGAAATCAAGCTAGGAAGTATGTCCATTGATGAGTATGAAAGAATATTCTTTCAGTTGTTGAAGTATGTCCCCTTCATCAAGGATGAGACAGTTAAGATTCAAAGGTATCTGAGTGGGATTCCATCTTTCATCAGTGACAAGATCCAATATGATGATCCTAAAACTATGGAAGAAACCATAAGGAGAGAAAAATGCTTATTTGATCAAAAAAAAGGGAAACCTATTTTTCATAAGGCTTGGGAAGACTAGAGGAAGTTTAAAAGGGAGCAGAGGCAGAAGGGGAACACACCACCATTTTTCAGAAATAGTCCTTAAGGAAAACTAGTTTTGAGAGAGCCCAGGATGGATGAAGTAGGTGGGAAAAGGCCAAGGTAGACACCTATGGAATGTTGGGGTTGTAAAGGATATCATAGGTATAGATATTGTCCTCACATAAGTGACAAAGTGAGAGCTATTCATAATGTTTAACAAGCAGAAATGGTAGAGGACGTGGGAAGAAGAGTATCAAGGATCTATGCAGCCCTGGACAACAAGCAAGATAAGTTTAAATCACACATTATTGAAGTTAAAGGTATGATAAATAACCATGCCTTTACTATTTTAATTGATTCAAAGGCTAGTCATAGCTATATAGATCCCAAGGTAGTGGAAAGATTGCAATTGCCAAGAAGTAAGCATGGGAAATCTTGGTTGGTGCAGCTGGCTACAAGAAATGAGAGAAATGTTATTGAGTTGATTAAATCATGTCCAGTAGGAATGAATGGACTAAGTACCAAGGCAGGTTTGAATATCCAGAGGATCAAAATTGTCTGATCGGTATGGACTGGTTGGACTGATCCAGAGGATCAAAATTGTGCTCAAAAATAAAAGTGCTCATAATCACTTCAAAACAAACATGTGCATAGGCCTCATCATTTTGAACCCAACACAACTTGAACGGGCTCAAACAGACGTCGTATGAGCAAGATATCATGTTATGTCCATTTTGCCAAAGAGGCAAAAGTTTTTCTAACTGTGCAGTTCATATATTGCTGATGTGGCAGATGACCGTATAGGACGTACAACTGTACAATGAGGTGGCAGATGCATTGGCATGCTGACTGGGAAGATGATGGTTGACAGGTGGATGAATCATATTTTGACATGTGGCATATTATTGGGCTAATGGTATGGTGCCACGTGGCACCCCTCCATTGGTTTGTAGTGGAAAAACTTTGGACTCCATAGGAGTCAAACCCGCGACCTTCGGGCATAGGGAAGATTTTTGGCAAGGTCGGGCTACCAACCCACCCACGGTAGTTCTTAACACCTAATGTTCGAATTAATTATTTAAACTTTCTTTAAAGTAATTTCTGCGGAGTAAAGGGCTGGGGCCTAGCCCCAACCCTCAACGATTTAACCATACCATGTAACCTTTACATATGCCCCTTCGCTATAATGTTTGGCGCGCGGGAGTTTTGTTGTATGGTTTTGTTTGGCGCACATGGTTTCTATGGGTATAGCTCCTAGTTCTAAACACTTCGCCATGTGACCATACTTTTAACACTTGGTGCACATGCACATGTCTTGCCATATAACCATTTCAATAATAGTTGGTGTGCGGTTCACTCTAGCCTAGCCCCCGATCATTTGTGTTAGCCATACGACCACTCCTTTATACTTGGCACAAGGGGTTAACACTTCAATGGGTTGCATGGCACGCGCCCACCATTTGTCAACACGACATTCAAGCATGCAAGTGGGCCCGGTTTAGGCGCTAAGACATGGCCACATGCCCCCCCATGCGACCAACACCTCCACCCAAGGGGGCGCTAATCTCTGTAACTGTTCGACAATTTTATTTGTTTTGTAGGATGCATATGTATGCTGGGTTTTAGGCCCAATAACATTGCAGGAGCCAGGTTGGTCATTCACAGGTGCATTTTGGCGAGCAGGTACAACAAGTTTGAAGGGGAAAACTTCCAAGAAGTGTAACTTCTTCATGTTTTGGCCAAACCAGGTGTCGAAAAATCCCAACTAGGGGTTTTTGGACATTATAAAGCCATTGGAGCCATCTATTTTGTATTCTGAGCATTGTAAGAGCAATTTTTAAGCATAATGAAAATGATCCAAGGAAATATGGACCAAGAGATGTAGCCCAAGAGGGGTGAACTCCTTTATCATTTGTTGTGTTATGTGTTCATTTTTGATGGTTGTTATCTGTCTGATATGTTGCTCATACTTAAGTAAAAATTACTGATTTTATGTGTTAGTAACTTGATCCAATTACCCAAACACATACCTTTAACACACTTGCAATTTAAAGAGATAAGTCTTCTTCATTTTTAAGATCTATTGGAAGCATATTCATTCCATTTTGAGATCAATTGGTATCAGAGCTTTGGTTTTTGAAGGCTTGATTGTTTTCAATTTGTTTTTGTTTTTTGATGCTTACAAGGTTTAGGCTCACAAGAGGAGAAGGTCAACTTGTAGAGACAAGTTCTCAATTGTCAAGAAGGAGAACTATCAAATCACCTCAAGTTTCAAGGATATTTTCACCAATTATGTCTCATGAGTACAACCATGGAACTCTTCCTTCAGAGGAGGAAAACTTCAAGAAATATTTTTATGATATGACTGAGATGGTAAAAATTTTGTTTGATGAAAGGAATGCAAGATTGCAAGGTGAAATCTCCAACCCTCCAAATGACAATGGAGACAATGGTGATAAAAATCCAAAGGGAAATGGAGGGAGTGGTTATTCTCCACCTCCTTCACCTCCATATTCCACCTCTTCCACCATTTCACAACCACCTCCAAATTCTCCAGAAGAATATGGTAAAACTCCTTTACAAACCCCTTTACTAACACTTGATATTAAGTTTGAATTGCCAATGTACAATCGAGAGGTAAATGCTGATAAATTAGATAACTGGATTCATCATATTGAAGTGTATTTTAGGATACAAAGAATCAACGATGATGAAACTAAGATTCAACTTGCTTCTTTAAGATTGGACAGTGCAACACTCATTTGGTTGGAAGCCAAAACTCAAGAGGACATGAAGAAACATGATAAAGTTTTATCCTCTTGGAATGATTTTATTGTTGCAATTAAAAGATAATTTTATCCATTAGCATACATGCAGAAATCTATTATGGATTGGAAAAAATTTAGGCAAGCCAAAGGGAAAGATGTGCAAAGTTTCACTCAAGAATTTAGGAGAAGAGCTTTGGTTTTCGGTGTAGATTTGTCTTCACAAGATACTTTTCTCAAATACATTAGAGCTTTGCATATCTACTTAAGGCATAAAATACTTATGTTTAACCCTTCAAATCTAGATGAAGTATGTGTGCAAGATACTCATTTAGAGGCAAGAGGAATGAATGAACCTCAAGAGGGCAACAATAAGTTTTTTAATGGAGAAAAGGGAAAGAGGAAGTTTGAAGGAAATGGAAAGAAAAAATCTCCAGTCAAGAAAGAGAGGGAGAAAATCTCTTGTAAACATTGTTCAAAGGATGGCCATGATGAAGACCATTGCTGGAAACTTCATCCTGAAAAGAGACTGTTACGAGGGAAAAACTCTCTATGGCCAAGGGTAAACCACAAAATATAGGTATGACTTCAGAACTCAACTCAATTCCAACATATACTATATAAACTAATGTGCAAGACAAGAAAGAGGCCTACTTGATCCAATGTTTGATGATGTTACACCGTTGAGCACTTTGACCCAAAGCTTTATAACTGCAATAAGTTCTTAAGAAACGAGCAGAGCAAGTATATAGTGATGATATAAAGGGGTTAGCACATTAGATATCATAATCCATTAATAAACATTACAAACACTCCCAAGGATAATAATCATGTATTTGCAAGATACCAATAGGATATGAAAGGAGTATTTCTATTAATAATTGATCAGCAGAAGTGACAACATTACAGACTTCCGTGTCGGCATGGTTCAAAACCAAGAAACCAAGTTCCTTCCAACTGGGCCTCCACCACTTCAATCCTCAACCAAAGGAAATCTCATAGAAGAGAGTCAATGAGGTTTTCTCAACAATAAGGAAAGAGCTTGGGGGCTGAACACTGTGTTCAGACTTGAGGGATAAAGGGATGCATAATCAATATGAAGTAATTTCTCCAGAGTAACTTTTCTCTCAAAGTTGAATGCTTTCTCTTCCTTTTCCATAGCTCGAAATTGTTCTTTTATAGCCTTCAGAATGCAACTGAAGGGTCGAGTTAGAACGTTTCCAGTATGTGGAAGGCCAAGGATCAGAGATCTTTTGTTGTGACATAGAAACCCGACCTCATTTTGTATTTTTTGGCACAAATCCCGATGTACGTGGGCTGTAGTGGAGCATCTAGCATATACACATCTTGCATAGCTGATAGGGAGTGTATATGTGGAAAAATGTATACTTTTGGCTCTGGATTCATCAAAAAGGGATGACAAGTCTACATAGGGAAATGGAAAAAGGCCCTCTGTGAAAGATAACAATGGTGAGGCAAATCTTGCTATAACAGATGCCCCCTAATGTGTGAGTTCAAAGGAGTATCTGTGATGGCTGAAATACATTATAAATAACTCAGGAGTGGAGTGGTAGAGAACCAGCTGGATGAACTCAATTTCTTATTACATTATGTACTGATTTTGCATACATGGCTGCCAAGAATACAATGCAGATCCATGTGGAAAATATACCAAAAAAGTGTTCATGGCCATTAATAGGCAAATATGAATGTAGTTATATGCCAAAAGATGTCATAGTCATGAATAAGGCCCAGTGAAACCAGTCTCAAAATCAATCTGAAGATATATGTATACCATGACATACAATCTAATCTCCCATGACCACTAAAGTCGAACAAGTGCTGGTCAAATGAAAGAGAAGCAATAGCTCAAGAAAGATGCGACCACATAGTTATGTCTTCAAATATTCTACACAATCCGCCAAGGTGCAAGTCTACATCATGTGAAAAAAGGAGTTGAGTTCGAACATGATGAGACATCGTTTGATTACCATTCATTGAGGTATACCGTTAACAAACGTGAGACAACCTACCAATAATGAAAGTAGGTATCAAGGCATAGAGTACATTTCTACAAGTGAGAATAAAAGAGTTGGTGTCGAACACTTGAGAAATCCATTGATTAGGAGACATTGATCTATTCCCATCTGTCAAGAGCGAGAGAGCCTACCACTAATGATTGCAAGACTCAAGGCACTCACGAAACTCTAGGTCTCATATCCAGAATAAATGATATGAAGTCGATGGACAAAGACTCGCTGAAAGGAGAACATTAAGGCATCTCTCATCAGTCAGCACGACGAACAAATCAGGAGCTTCATGATTTGGTGGATATCGGACGAAGAACATGTTCACAAACCAACAACCCTGTGCATCTTTCACGTGTACCAAGTACAAGCGGTACATGAAAAAGACCCTCTGAATAACAGTCAATGATGAAAACTGCTGACAAAGGGGAGGAAACCACCAATAAGGGTAATGGAAACCAAGACAATTCACGAATCCCAAAGCGTGAATAGATTTCTTGCCATCGAACAGAAGGGAAAACACCCAGTAAACAACCAATGATGAAGTGTCGATTGTTGGGTTCAAGGTGACATACCAATGATGAAGTGTCGATTTCTGGGTTCAAGGTGACATACCAATGATGAAAGTAGGTCCAGGGTGCATAATACTACCATAGTATTATGTGATTCTGAGAGAAACTGAGGGTATGGCTGACATGAAAAGTCAATATTTCTGAGGAGTGGCTGACACAGGTTGATAGAATTCCTTTGAACAAGAGCATGAGACATGGTGGACTCTGGTAGGATGGACTCGATGATGTGACTGTTATATGCAGGAGGCATCAATAATTATCTCTATAGGGACTAGAAGAGTAACCAGTCGGTAGAGAAAACTCTATAACTAGATCAACTTCCCAAGGCCATGCTAAACCCAAAATTATGATGACGCAAGGACTCGATAAATTTGTGCTCTGTTCAAAGGCGACACGACTGCTACCAATTACAATATAGTATTCCCTTCCCACCCATCTTTTTTTGTTTTTTCATAAAAAATGAATGCTATGATACAGAGGAGGGAACAAGTGTCGCAAGTAAGCAAAACTAGTTCCAGTAGTGGAACATACCTATGCTCAATGCATGGGAGTGCGTACGGGAGATTGACACTCGGGGTGATGTTCCCTCCAGGGTATAGGGTGTCAAATTGCGAAAGATATAAACAAGGCTCTGCTTGGTTGAGGATGCAAAAAATGCTTAGGCAACAGTTTATAATGCAAAGCAAGAACTGGCTAAAGGCTCAATACTGCAAGCGAGGGCATGAGATGCAATCAAAACTTAATGCCAAAAAATGTCCTTTTTATGTCTTTTAGTCTATTTGGTGTGAAAAAGGGGTAAACTTGTGCCAAATAGACGTCTTTTCAAATCCAATTTACGAGTGTGAAAAAGACAAGTTCACTCGACGATCTTTTCTATTTTTGATAACGAGTTGGAAAAGAGCTTAACAAGACTCATGACCTTTCAAATCCAATTTTAACGAGTGTGAAAGGGACAAATCACTCGACAATATTTTCGATTTAGGCAACAATTTATAATGCAAAGTGAGAATTGGCTAAAGGCTCAATACTGCAATCGAGGGCATGAGATGCAATCACAACTTAATGCCAAAAAATGTCCTTTTTTATGTCTTTTAGTCTATTTGGTGTGAAAAAGGGGTAAAATTGTGCCAAATAGACGTCTTTTCAAATCCAATTTATGAGTGTGAAAAAGACAAGTTCACTTGATGATCTTTTCTATTTTTGATAATGAGTTGGAAAAGAGCTTAACTAGACTCATGACCTTTCAAATCCAATTTTAATGAGTGTGAAAGGGACAAATCACTCGACAATATTTTCAGTTTAGGCAACAATTTATAATGCAAAGCGAGAACTGGCTAAAGGCTCAATACTGCAAGCGAGGGCATGAGATGCAATCACAACTTAATGCCAAAAAATGTCCTTTTTTATGTCTTTTAGTCTATTTGGTGTGAAAAATGGGTAAACTTGTGCCAAATAGACATCTTTTCAAATCCAATTTACGAGTGTGAAAAAGACAAGTTCACTCGATGATCTTTTCTATTTTTGATAATGAGTCGGAAAAGAGCTTAACTAGACTCATGAACTTTCAAATCCAATTTTAATGAGTGTGAAAGGGACAAATCACTCGACAATATTTTCAGTTTAGGCAACAGTTTATAATGCAAATAAAGAACTGGCTAAAGGCTCAATACTGCAAGTGAGGGCATGAGATGCAATCACAACTTAATGCCAAAAAATGTCCCTTTTTATGTCTTTTAGTCTATTTGGTGTGAAAAGGGGTAAACTTGTGCCAAATAGACGTCTTTTCAAATCCAATTTACGAGTGTGAAAAAGACAAGTTCACTCGATGATCTTTTCTATTTTTGATAACGAGTCGGAAAAGAGATTAACTAGACTCATGACCTTTCAAATCCAATTTTAACTAGTGTGAAAGGGACAAATCACTCGACAATATTTTCAGTTTTTTAGATTAGTCAGAAAACATCTTAATTAAGACTCGTTTTTGGGATTCCGTGGGAAATGAGGCCGCATGTGTATGAATGAGAAATGAGGTTCATCATAAAGTGATGTATAGAATTATAATGGATTCTCGATCCTAAGGAAAAAACTCGGCATGGACACCAAATGAAAAAGAGGATCTAACTAGGATACCCATGTTTGGTAAGTCTCTACCATTTATTAACGACATTACTTATAGCAGATGGAGGGTTATGTGTTGCAATAAATGGGTTTGTACCTAAGGCATAAAAAGCAGTATTCGGAGGATAATGCGAAATGCACGATGGAATAAATACCTATCCTATATGCTAGCTTATGAAAATACCTACCTGAGGAGATGAACGATCAACCATGACGTTGAAATCCGCAAGAAAACTGAGTCAAAACTACAAAACTAGCTTAAAACCATTCTTGAATTAGTCCATTAGGTTAAAAAATGGCATGAAACTATATAAAGTGGGTAAAAATAACTTATAAATAGTAATAAAATAAAAAATTATTGTATCATTTTGATTTTTACCCAAATAGTGCAATTTGGACCAAAAATACCTCCAGGATTAAAACGATGATTGCGGGGGCATCGGGAAACGAAATTACACACCGTATGGATGAGGAAATTCTTCATCTCATCCTCTTCAAATTAAGTGGATTATATTTTTGAATTAGGCTCCCATTTTTTAATTTTTTAGGGCGCAAATTAGGATTTTTGGTATAAGCGGGTTTCCTTGTGTAAGTCGCATGTACGACTAGGTATACGCCCATGTGTTAACCATAGGGAGCGTGTATTGATCCCTACATGCGACTGTGGGCAAGTAATCTGCGTATATGTATGCAATTGGCAAAAAAGAGGGGTTCTTAACTCAAAAATCGATTTGTTTCTTGCAGGATGGTTTTGGAATGGAGAGAGCGAGAGAATGAGGGGGTAGATGCAGCTATGGATTAGGATCCAGTGGCTCAAGAGGCTTTAAAAATATGTGGCTTGTACAAGTTTTGGGCTCTCAAAGGAATGAGGGCCCAGGTGAGGTTGTTGGAAATGTTGGTGGGTTATTGGGATCTTGATAGTGATAGCTCTATCCTTGATGGACAATCGTTAAGGATCGAAGTAGAGGACATCTACTTCGTTATTGGTCTATCATGCCGAGGAGAGGTTGTGGAACTCAAGTCACACAAATCAAGGAGTGGGATGAAGGTCGAGGAGTATATCTAAGACCACTGTGTAGCAGGGACTCCCATAGTGGGAAGTCAAATCCCCATTCGGGAAATCAGTGACCTTAGTTTGAAGATAATTGTGCTTGTTCCTACTAGGATTATAGGTTCAGCCTCATTGAATCAAGCATCGATATCACTTATGTTTTATGCAGTGGATTGTGTGAGACCCATAGTCTATGATTGGTGTACCTCACTGCTGACCAATATGAAAGGTCAGTTGAAGAGTGCAAACAGGGGGGGAAACAAAATTTAGGGTTTGCCTCTATTCTTTGCAGCTTCTTTTTCGAGTGGGTTCCAGGTCTGGGACCTAGAGTGGAGATCCTTCCTAGGGGACCATGTGATCCAACTATGGCGGGATGGATTGAAGTCATGGAATGATCAAAATCTGGACCAGGGGTCAAAATTTAGCTCAAAAATCAAAGTTCTCGGAATTGCCTCAAAACGAACGGGTGCGTAGCCCTCATCATCACGAACCCAACACAACTCATTTGGGTTCAAACGAATGTTAGATGAGAGAGATATCACGATCTGTTCAAATCACCAAACAGGTAAAAAAAATGTGCTGACTATACAGTCTGTATAGTCCGTATGGATGCCGACGTGGCAGAGTTCGTACGATGACGTGGCAGTTGATGATGTGGAAATCGTTGATTGACAGTTGGACAAGTGATGTTGTGACATGTGGCAATTTTTGGTTGGTTGTACAGTGCCACATGGCCCAGTCATGGGCTGCCACATGGCACCCTATTATTGGTAATGGTTGTTGGTCTTAAAATTTTATGGGGTCCATGGGGATCGAACCCCAGACCTCCTCTCCCATGTAAAGCCTTTGCAAAGTCTGCACTACCAACGTACCATACTTTGATTCTTATTATATATATGATTTAATATATATTAAAGTTTGAGTTGTTTAATGGTTGGCACGGGGGATTCGGGCTAGGGCTTAGCCCCAACCCCCGGTCACATAAACCCTACCATATGACCATGGAAAAGCACGCATGGATTTTGGATTTGGTATTACAAATGGAGTCAGCCCCGGTTTCATGTGTTTTAACATATGACCACCATGTAAAATGCACGCGGGAGTTGGATTTGTTTTTTCAAATGATTTCCCACCAACCATTCGCCCGACACTTGGCGTATTTTCATTGGTTTAAAATCTTAACCATTTTTATATGAGCGCGTGGTCACATGGTGACCCTTATGACCACGGCCTTGATGGTTAGGGGCTGGGCGCGCCCTAACCATCCTACATTTTTTCCCGTTTTTCAGTTAAGCACTGGTGCTAGGTTTTAGCATGATTTTGAGCGTGTGTGCTAGGTTGGGCACACAGAGGTGTGTTTTGGCGAACCAGAGACAACAAGCTTGAAGGAAGAGAATGGAAGGAGGCCTATCTTCTTCATTTTTTAGCCAAATGAGGTGCCAAAAAATCCCAACTAGGGGTTTTTGGATGTTATGAATCCATTGGCACTATTTTCAAAGGCATTTGAAGACTTCTTTTGCAGGTTTTTAACCATTGAAGTTTCAGATAACTCTAGGGAGCTTGAAGCCCTCATTGTTTGAGTTCATGCTCAGATGAGCACAAGTCTATTTTCTGTGATTGAATAATCATTTTTGGCTAATTATTATGATCTTAACACTTTGGGATAGGTTTCAGATCCATTTGAGGACTTTTACAGGTGTTTTTTCCACAAAGAAGCTCAGGGAATCTTAAGGCCACATGTAGAAGAGGTCATGCCCGGATGAGCCATGATCCGTTTTCAGAGTTTTATTAGTCATTTTGGGGTTTTTATGTATTATGAACCAAATGGTACAGTCAAAATTTCCATTGGAGTTGAGCAACAACTTGTAAAATAATCGTTAACAAATTAATCCCAAAGAGCCAAGTCCATTGATGGAGGCTCAAGGAGATGTAGCCCAGAGAGGGGTGAACTCCTTTATCATCTTGTTTATGTTGTGAGTTTGATGGTTTATTTGCTGCAAGTTATGTTGCTGTGTATTTATTTAAAATACATATTTAACCATTTTAAAGGAACATTTCCTCACACATGAACATTTAAAAGAAGATGCATAAACTTGGCACATAATCTATCTTGCATATTTTAACACATGGAGCAAGGTCCTGTAAAATTTATTTTAATGAAGTAGAGTGTGCTTGCATAGAATAACAAGTTAGCCCACTATTTTCAGATCATGAAACGACAGGGGGGAGGTTGGGTGTCGACACCCTACAACGATTATTTTTTCTTCTGGTGGCGGAGACAAATCATTTCTTTGGACAACTATTCCTATGCGGGTATCGATTTCAGAGGAGACCCAATTATGTGTCTTCCACCAGGGGCCTCTTATGGTGCCATAGGTAATAAGTTCTTACATATTTCATTTTTTTGTATTTTTGTATTTAAGGAACAAAAGTATTTTTTAATGGTGTTTGAATATTAACTAGATACATGTGTAATTGAAGATGTGGGTCCACAATGGCTAGAGGGATTCCTTCGATATAGATGGAGGAACCAGGGAGATGAGCCGGTGGGAGGAGAAGTGGAGAGGGTCCTACAGAACGTGTAGGGTAACCTGTCTCGTTTGACACAGAGGATTCCTATGGTTCAGGTGGAGGATCTACCTGAAGCCATGCAATGACAGGTGGTTGGTGTACCTAGAGCATGGGTATGACTCTTCTGGCGTCTCGCAAATGCCATGGTTTTATATCATGATGCACATCTGGCGCCATAGGCATAGATGTCTTGGGATATGTATATCGGTTGTATATGTATTTTGAGGGTTTTAGCCCCAATTTTTGTAATATAAACACCATACTTTTGAAATATATAAAAAGGGATCTTCGACTTTACTTATATCTTATAATGTGTACATTGAGTTAATGGTTTTCTTTTCTTTATTGATGTGACAAATGCCAATCTAAAACATAATTAGTGTAGGCATCAGATACATGATTAAAACTCCTAGGAATTTGATAATATGTAATAAAATCAAATTTTCGTTCTAAAATACGTACCCGTAGGAATCAATGGAGTAATGTAGGATCATGCACGTGGTAATGACCGTTCAACTGACATACTACTAACTGTGAATCCAGGATAACTTCTAAAGAGAGAATACCATGCGAGATAGCATCACACAAAAGTTCTATGATGACGCTATATTCAACCACGTTATTCATGGATGACCCTAGGCATGAGCCACCTGAAGATACCAGCAGACCCTCGAGTGAGTAAAACACCCAAGCGGTGGAAGCCAAGTTCCGTGTATGACAAATGGCTCCGTCTGTGAATCCTAGGTAGACCGAAGACTCCGTTGACATCTGCCAACAAAGAGAAAATGCGATAAGCAAGCTAAAGATAAAAGAAAAAGAAAAAGAGATGTATATACACTAAATTTACATTAGTATACAAAGAGTTCCACCCAATCCTGAGGCTCAAGTGTAGTACCTTTTCAAGTAGATCCCATTTCTGGGCTCGACCAAATTATTCCCTTCATAATCTTCCAACTCATAGGATCCTTTTTCTAAGACCCGTCGCACTATATAAGGACCGTGCCACATGGTTTTAAACTTTCCTACCCCTAGTGGTTCCTTGGCTTGATCATACAAGATGACCAAGTCACCCTCAACATACAACTGGGGACAGATAGACTTGTTGTACTGAATCTTAACACATTTCTTGTTTTCCTCGATAGCCATAAAGGTGTTCAACGTTGCTCGTCAAGACTCTCTAGGTGCACAAGGCGTCACTCTAAATCCAAAGAGTCAGGTAGGATCTCAACTGCCAACTTGAGAGAAGGGATTTTGCCTTCAATGGGAAGGATCGACTCCACACCGTACACTAACTGAAAAGGAGAAAAACTGGTGGCAGTCTTAACCGAGGTTCAGTATGCCCAAAGTGCGAGATATAGCATGATGTGCCAATTGGAGTTATTCCAACTGACAATTTTTTTTAAGATGGTCTTGAGAGACTTGTCGACGGCTTCTACTTTTCCATTTGCTTGGTGGTAATAAGGGAATGAATGACCATGTCTAAAGCCCAGCTTAGATGATAGTTCTACCATCATTTCATTTTGAAAGTGACTACCATGATCAATGACAATCTCATTGGGGATATCGAACCAGGCTATAATTTGGTTGAACACGAAGAAGGATGTAGTCTTCCCATCAGATTTTATAGTAGGCATGGCCTCGACCCACTTAGTGAAGTAGTCGACTACCACGATAATATGTTGGTGACCCCCAGTCGAAGTTGGGTTGCAATCGACGAAATCTACCCCCCACTTAGTGAAGGGAACGATGATAATGAATGGGTGAAGAGGGGTTGTATTTGAGCGCATTTTCCAAGTGAACACTTGGCAAGGGTGACACTTCTTAACCTCTACGATAAAATCTTTAAAGAAAGTGGGCCAGAAATAATCGGCTCGCATGATTTTTTGGGCTGTCGCAAGCCCGAATAGGTGACCACCACAAGCCCCTTTGTGGCAATCGTTTAGGATGGACTCAACGTCCTCATGAGTTAAGAAACTATGCAAGATATTATCTATTCCTCGGTGATATAAAGTGTCGCCAATGATGGTATAATTTTTGGCTTGATATCTAACACGCCGTCGATCATCTCGCGAGAGATGCTGAGTGAAATTCAAGGTTTGAAGATATAAAACAATGTCTCCATACCAAGGGTCATACGATGAGACAAGGAAAATGTGTTCATCTGCAAACGAATTGACATGGATAACATCCTCATCCAATCGTGGAAAATCAGATATTAACTTCGCAAAAACTAGTGATTTCTTGGACTTGGCCGAAGCAAAGTCGAGATCAAATTATTGTAGGATGACAATCCATTTATTATATTTCCTGCCTATGATACGCCTGGTGAGGATGTATTGAACCAAATTGACATCAACAACCACAGTAGTTTTGCAAAACAATATATAGTGACGTAAACATTGGACTACATGAACGACAACCAAAGCTAGCTTTTCAACATGAGAGTAATTAAGCTCAGGACCGACTAGATTTTGACTAAGATAGTAGATGATGTTCTCATGGAGCTCATCATCCTCTTGAACTAGAACCATACCAATTGTCTCAAAAGACACGACAATATACAACAAGTAATCTCTACTGTAATCAGGGGATTTCAGTAGAGGGGTCGATACTAAGGTTTTCTTCAAAGTGTCGAAAGACTCCTGGGCTTGCTCATCCCAGATAAAAGGAGTGTCTTTCTTCCAGAGGCGCATGCAACCCTTAGTGATATTGGTATAGTTCACTATGAAATGACATAGAAAGTTAGCTTTCCCCTGTAAACCTTGAAGTTGTCTAATTGTGCATGGGGGAGGCATCTGAAGTATTGCCTCAAACTTAAGAGGATCTACCATGATCCCGGTATCGAAAACTAAAAATACTAAGAGATGACTAGACTTAACGCAAAAGATGCATTTATGAGGGTTTAACTAGATTCTATTGTAACGACATCTTTCAAAAACTAGCCAAAGGTGTATAACATGATCCACTCTCTTGCGAGAGTGAGGAGAAAGATCATCAAGGTAGGCTTCGACTATGTGCATGAGATCATGAAAAGCAAAAGTCATGGCACGTTGGAAGGTTGCTCCAATATTTTTAAGGCCAAAATGCATTTTTCGATATGCAAAAGTACCCTAAGGACATATAAATGTTGTCTTGTGTTGGTCCTCAGGTTTGATCTAGATTTGGTTATATCCCGAAAATCTGTCCATAAAAGAAAATATCTGGCTTCCTGCACACTCATCGAGAATATGATCAATGAAAGGTGTGGGGAAGTTATCTTTAGGACATGCCTTTTTCAGGCCGTGAAAGTCCATACACACACGAATAGTTCCTTTCTTTTTATTCACGAGAACAGGGTTGGATACCCATTCAGTCAGGGGAACCGGGTAGATGAAGCCAACATTAAGTAGCTTCTCCACCTCTGCCTTAATAGCAGGGGCCTTCCTAGTATTTACAGCTCTAAGACATTGTCGAACGGGTTTAACATCCGGATAAGTCCTAATCTCATCTTCAACAATACGAGGGTCAATCCCTGACATCTCTTCATATGACCAAGCAAATACATCTTGAATTTCTTTGAAGAGTTTGGTGTAGATCAAAATTTCTTCTGGAAAAAAATATGCACCTATATTTACATTCTCAATATTGCCAGGGGTATGAGAGATATCGATCGAGACGGTAGGAGAAATACTTGCCAATTTCCTTCAACATAAATGGCCTGTGTATTAAGTGGAACTACGACGTGACCGACTATCTCACTCAAGCTAGAACGAAAATCATCTTGCTCAATTCTTTTGAGACTTGGGAGAAAATAAGATCGATGATGCATATCATCCCAAGGTCTCTTAGAACCATTCATGGCTTGTAGGATGGCTTCATCTGAAGGAAAAATATCATCTAGACAGTCGTGCAAGCATGATGACGAGGTGGTCCATATAGGCCTAAGAATAGGATCCTCCTTGTCTGTCGACGATGTAAAAGGATCGGGATGGACAAAAGAGTCTAGAACAACTTGATACACAATCTCCACTGTCGATAGTGGAATAGCCATGCCAGTGTGAAAATTTCCTTCCCCGATGAAGTCAGAGAAGTTAGGGTCCATGGATCACTAAAATAGGAAGTGTGAAAAGGTATGGACCTCCCGGTTAAAGCAGGCCTACTAGACATGGTGTAAATGTGGTGAATTGGTGTTGAGAAGTCAAAGGTACCCATGAGGTAAGAATACATTCTGACACCAATATTCTCAGTTGCCGACTGAGAATTGTCAATCACAGGGATCGATGACCCAATAGATTCCTTAGGACTAGAGTACGCAAAGGATAACTGGTCGATAATCACAATCTCCCCTTGATGAGGAAAACAAAGTATACGGAAAATGGACGATACGAAAACAACCATAACATAGGTCCAATTTCCACCTAGTAATATATTATAATTGAGAGGCGCATCAACTACCTCTAATTCAACCTCTATCGTCTTCCCACCTAACTTGACCGGAAAGGTGGGGAGAATACCATGAGGGTCGAAGGAATGACCGTCAAATGAAGTCAACATGTTCGATGACTTGGAAAGGGTCGGAGAACCGAGAGATTTCCAATAGACCAGGGACATCATGCAGGTGGCAACACCTTCATCAACGACTGCTCGTTTGATAGTATACTTGGAATACTCCACGTGGATTTGGAAAACCACATGTTAGGGTAAGCGAGGCTTCACATCCGTGACATCAAACTTGATTAGTTTCGAGCCACTAGGCTCTAGAGCTCCTAAGGCAGAGAGAAAGGCATTCCTCTATGATGGACATGTCTGGAGTACCTCCAAATCCGACATTGCACAAGGTGTTTGGCCCAGATCCTCAACAATGGAGTGGTTCTGGGTGGCTCTAGCATTAGGATTGTGGGTAGAGTGCTTAAGTACTCCTTTCATAATATGAGGTGGTGTATCTGGTTTCTCAATCCGTAAGTTCGTCTCCAGAGGGGGAGGAGGAGACTCTAGGTTGATACTAGATTTTGAAGAGCTATAATCTCGAGAACGACTGGGTACATTGATTTTTGCGTCGACCATATTGATACAAACATGATCGCCATCTTGTGATGGTGGTTTTTGACTTCCACTGGGCGCATTTCTGGTGTTTGAAGAGCTTGAGGCTAAGTGATGATTGTGTGGGAATGGATTTGTCAGCACAACGGGTGGTAGATTTAAAAGTCTCACAGCCTCCGTGAGTTTGGGGCATAAATGTGTAAGGTGGTCATCAGTACACAGTTTACAAGGAAACTTCACCTTACATTTCTCTTTCTTTCCCTCTCCAACATTATCATTTTGCTTCCCATTATTCTCTTTGTCCTTGGGTTTGTTATCATTTTTTCCACCCTTACGGTTGTTTCAACCTTTCCTTTTATTCTCATCTGGCTGCTGGTCACCATTTGGGTTTTTTGATGATTGCACATAATGTACATCCGCCGAATGTGTGGGTTTGGAGGATCCTGACGAAGTTGACCCTCTGACAGACTTCATTGCCGAGTCTGCATGCTTTACATTGGTGGACCCTACGATTCCATTAGCATGAAGTCCGAGATTCTGTCTATGATTGTGACTTGGCTGCGGTGCATCTGGAAGAAGGTGATATAACATCCCAGACTGAACATATATTAAATCTAATTGTTGGGCTCTGAAGATAGCTTCTTCCTCGCTAAAGACCTCGGAAGTAGCAACGTCCTTTGAGATAGGAGCGTGAAAATAATTTAGGAACCATTCTATAAGAAAGGATGGGGGTATAAGAGTCTTAATCAACCATTTGTGCCTATGCCATTCCTGGATATGGTCTGAGATGTGAGTGGCGATACCCTAGTGTAGAGTAGACAAAAATTCTAGGCCAACATCCTAATGAATGGGTAGTTGAAAGTGGTTGAAAAAGGCTAGCACCAACTGATTAAATGACCCATATGTCCCCCTACGTAGCTCAATGTACCATTGTGATGCAACTCCAATGAGAGTGCATTGAAACAATCATAATCTAATAGAATCATGGTTCAGAGAATTTGATGAGCACCAAAGGTGAAAAGTAGTGATGTGATCACCATGGTCTTCGCCATTCTTACCTTCAAACTTT
This sequence comes from Picea engelmannii, assembly GCA_009831015.1. NCBI lineage: Eukaryota > Viridiplantae > Streptophyta > Pinopsida > Pinales > Pinaceae > Picea > Picea engelmannii. The sequence goes on along the minus strand of ML777943.1, from coordinate 361,993 downwards.
GGAATGTCTGAAGAAAGTTTGGTAGGGACAGGGGGCCATGTGGGATCATGACTCATCAGGTCATTCATTAATTTAGACAAGTATGGAATATTAAGCGTGGCCGGAAAGGGAAGACGGGGTTGCGACACCTGGCCCCATCCTCCCACGAAAGATTGTGCGTTAGGAACTGCGTTCCATCCAGGGTTCTGGTGAGAACCAAAACCTTGTTTGGAATTGTAATTCCATCCTCCAGGATGATTCATATAATATGGATTGGGCATCATCCCAGCAAGAATGTTCTGATAAGGGTTATGAAAGTTTCCCTCAGTCGGATTAGATCCGAGCTGGGGGTTATGAAAATTGCCCCCAACCGGATTGGATCCGGCTTGGGGGTTGCCCAACGTGTAAGACTGACCTCCTACAGGTGGGAACCTGGAGGATTGAAGTGGATTTGTCATGCCAAAAGTTTTGGTTGGAATCGACACTGAGGAGATAGGGATATAGGGTGGAACTTGTCCGCCAGCTGGGTTGTTCCATCTAGTTGTAGAAGGATTGGATCCAGGGTTATGAAAAGGGACACTTCCTACATTAGGATTCACTTGGGGAATATGAGAACCACCAAATGGGATAGGATTGTAAGGAGGTGTAGTGCCCCCAAGTCCAAAGCTAGCATTAGGGCCAACAACTAGGATGGAAGTTGAAAACCGCGACGTGAATTTAGGCATACCATAAGAAAATGGACTAGAATCCATAGGGATGGACTGAACATTGTAACCCGAAGAGTTTCCTAAACCCCTAAAAGGGTTTGAGGCAAGAGATGAAGCATTAAATACATGCCGAGTTGTAGAACCAGTATAAGCCTCTGGTCCTACAAATGTAGTAGCTGTAGGGGTCGAAGGGGTGCCATTAATTATAGTGGATATGGGAGTCAAAGAACTCCCAGTGTTTTGAAGACTGGACTAAGTACTCATCCTTGTGGAACCACAAGTCTGAAAGGTGGATGTGTGTGTACCATGCCTGATAACTCTATGCCTTTTAAAAGGAAAGAACTCGAAAACCGATGGTAACTGTAAAAATCGACGAGACTGGTGAGGAAGCTGGTCCGACACCACAATGACTTATGACTCTAAAAAATACAAATATATCATAATGCCAACTAGTAGTCAAATATCATACCAAAAATTCAAACGACCAATATGCATGCAAACAGGGTAAAGTGGCTGAGTGGCCTCCCTTGCTAAAGAAGTTATGTCTCGTCCAAGAGGGACCTGAGACTCCCCGCTAAATTTTGGAGGTAACAAAATCAGTTATAGGGGCCCTCGTGGGCTTAACAACCAGTCAGTCATATCCCCCCGAAGAGGTAATCCTCCATAAAGGTCGTGTGTTGTCCGACCCCTATCTGACCCAGGGTACAAGTAGAATAACCCCTACAATTAACCTATGAGATACCTAGTTCAAGAAACTAATAAACCACTATATAACCGATGCACAAGCGAGTATTCGTAAGTCCAGATCACCGTATGGGTAGGGTATAAAAGCTTGAAACCTTGAAAAAATCGCCTCTCACAAAGGTATGGGTACTAGCAACATCCCCAAATACAAATAAATCCACAAAAATATCTTTGACGCTAGGTGAGTATCCAGGGGTTATCCCTTCAACTAACTTCACGTGACCTTGTGATTAACTCCAGTGTGAGTGGAGCCTCATGATATTACCAATTATACAATGGAATTCTAAACTCCCTGTCTAAGACACATATGTTGATTTAATTTCCTTGGAGAAGTTTACTCACAAAATCCTATTCCAAGGCACTAAATCCTAGACTAGTTTGTGCACCCTAAAAATTAAAATCATGACTAATCAATTTTAGTTTAAAGCGTAAATTTTATTGGCCGTGATTACTCAAAAAGGTATGGAAGTGAAACTCATGATGTTATGACTCTGCAAGAAAATGGCTATGAATATAGTGCAAAATCTCTCTTTAACTTTTCAATGAATGATATGCTAATAAAAACAGTGCAATTTTCAATTTCAACTCTGCAATTCAGAAGTAAAATTCAATATTTCACTAAATGAACTAAGCTAATGATAAAGACTCAAAGACAAAAATGTTGATCAATGCAAAATTCCTATTTTTTTGTATTTTCAATATATTAAAGAGAAAATGCATGGACTATAAAGCAACTTGATATATAAATTCTACTATGTATAAATGAAATAACTGAAGTAGAATACCAAGCAGCCATGCGAATAAACCAGGGTTCAAGGACAACAAGGATGAATGACGTCGACGAACTCTCCCTGCACAACCCGCAGGTTGGAAGATCCACGTCGACACATGATCTTTCCTTTACCACGGCCCGAAGAATTCAAAGAGGATCTTCTATTTCCCTATCGGGAAATCTGCACCCACAACAAACTCTCACAAGATCCCCTCTTTACACTTGGGAGATCGGACTCCGCAACTTCGCGAATCCAGTGGTCGAGCGTTAGACTCTCGAATCCCCAAATCCCGATACAGTCAACGCTGAACTTTCCTCTTTCCTTTCAGGATTTTCCCTATCATGATTTTGGCAATCGCGATGTCGAGGAACTTGTCTCTCCGACTCCTGAACCCCGATTTTCCGAAACTCTGATACACGTGCGAGTTTGAATTTTTAACGCCACTTCACCTCATCGGCACTTCAGACTTCACAGTATTGTGAATCCTAATGTGATGAGCTCGGGACTTCACCCCATGAAACTACGAAATGGTCAACGGAGGTTGACTCCATGTCAGCAACATGCCACCTATTCTCCTCGCTGGCTCCTTTGATTCCGCACCGTTCTCTTGACCTTCGGGATATCACATTTCATGATTTTGCGATTCCTGTTGCCAAGTTTACGGGACTTCCACCCACGAAAACCCGATACAAGTATCCGCGTGTAAATACGATGACCCTTATGGCTCGGATCTACGGTCCTGCCCCTCCTGAGCTTAGAACCTTTTGACACTTTCGTTGTAACTCACTTGCTCCTCCATGAGATCTGATGGCTCACGAGATTTCGCGAATCCTCCTCAGATAATTTCGACTGTCCGTTCCTCCTTGGTGATTTTCTGTGAATAACCAACTGTTCCTTCAAAAACTTGTCCACCTGCGTCTCAAACTTATGACGCCTTCTTAACTCTTCCAGGTACAACTTCTGTGCAACCCTTTCAATGGTTATAAGGATCTATCTTTCCTGAGATTCCTTGTAACTCCGAGTCTTAGAAAAGACTCTTGCGCGCACTCCTTGTGGCAATATTTCAAACACGTCCAAGTGTTGAAATTATTCGACTCTGCACACACTTGCAACAACAGTCTTTCAATGCTTCACTCAGGTCCACAACCTTGAGACCTCACTTGGCCTGTGCACTCCTTGCATGGCTCCTGTGCCTAACTGCACTTCTGAATGAACGAGAACAAAAGCTACCCTATCTGAACCCTTTGTCAACGCACTCCTTGCGGACACTTCAACTGCACTCCTTGCAGGAACCCTTGTTCAGATAGAGAAACAATTGAAACTCATTCCTACTTCCTTTCAGACTTCAGACTCAAAACATGAAATCATATACACAACATATAAAGCAAATGTATAATAGGAAGCAAACATTCATGAGCATATCATTCAACATCAATACACAAAGAACAAACACAAAACCATGAATTTGAATCAACCTCTTTCTATTAATCCAAATATCTGTACATGGGTGTTCTTACACAGCTCTTTGCATGCTCTTGCTCTATTCCTCTGATTATGTTACAATACACAATGAGGGTGTCTCTATCCTATTTCCATCTTGTGCTCTAAAGTTGTCTAATCTAGAATTGAATTCTATCTACTTGCATTAACTACTATAAATGCCTTCTACCTACTAAGGATGAGAGCGAATTTCTCAAGGTCTGTTTACATTTTACAAGTGCGCTCCTTCTTAATGACTTCATTTAAGATCGTGCAACAACTTCAAGGTGATTTCAAAATTTATGCTGGGTGCTTTTCCAGCTGTCCGACTATCTCCACGTTGGCTCGCTTGATGTTGGCGATGCTCCTGCATCATACTCCCTCGCTTGAAAATATTCATTGGCTCCTATCCATGAGCTCGTGCACGGTCTATCCATGCTTCTGTATTTTTTCTTCACTCTCCCAGCTGGCATCTTCAACTGGATGGTTTTTCCATTTGAACAGATACTCAAAGTATTTCTTTCGTCTGGTCTTCTTGTTCACTCTTTTATCTAGTATGCACTCCATCTGTGGCTTATCTGCAACTGACATCTGCTTTGTCCACTGGATCACTGGCTGCTCATTTCCAGTCCCTGTTCCCTCAGCCTTATATGGGTACAAATATAATATATTGAATATCGGAGAAATTTCGATCCCATCGGGTAATTCAATCTCATAAGCGTTCGCCCCAAATTTCCTCAAGACCTTACATGGTCTGATTTTTTTCATCTTCAGCTTATTATATGTTCCTCTTAGGAACCTTTCCTTCCTTAAATGTGCCAGAATTAAGTCACCAACCTCAAACTGAAGTTGTCTTCTGTGCTGATCTGCTCTGCGCTTATATTCCTGACTTGAATTCTGCAAACGCTCCTTCACTTGACTGTGAAGTTCCTTCATCGCTTCTGTGAATTCTTCTGCACTAACACTCCTAGTTGTATTCTATTTTGAATCCCTCAATTCAGAAATTCCTCTTGGATGCATGCCATATACAACCTGAAATGGACTCTGCCCTGTGCTCCTGTTAATCGAGTCGTTATAAGAAAACTCTGCCTGTGGTAATATGTTGTCCCACTGGTTGTGGTGTTCTGTCACCAAGCTTCTCAGCAAGTCTCCCAGACTTCTATTCACCACTTCTGTCTTTCCATCCATCTCAGGATGATAAGTTGAACTAAATGACAAGTTAGTTCCCAACTTCTTCCATAAGGTCCTCCAAAAGTGCCCTATGAATTTTGTATCTCGATCCGAAACTATACTCCTTGGTAAGCCATGAAGTCAAATGACTTCTTTGAAAAACAGATTCGTAATGTGAGTTGCGTCACTAGTCTTCTGACATGGAATGAAGTGTTCCATCTTGGAAAATCTATCCACCACCACAAATATTGAATCACAACCTCTTTGTGTTCTTGGCAACCCCAAAACAAAATCCATGCTAATTGCATCCCACGGTCTCTCTGGTATGGGTAATGGTTGATAAAATCCTTCATTTTGCTTCCTTCCCTTTGAATGCTGGAAAATTCTGCATCTGTCCATGAATCTCTTGACATCTACTCGCATTCTCAGCAAAAAATAGGACTCATTCAACTTTGCGAATGTCTTGTCGTGACCAGAGTGCCATGCCAATCCTCCACTATGTTTCTCCTTCAGCAGGTTCTCCCTCATGGAGCATTTCAGAATACACAGTTGATTACCTCTAAACATTAACCCTTCCTGGATCATGTATTCTATCCATTGGCTTTTATCTCTGAGAATTGGATTCTCAGCTGCTTCATACGCTTCTTTAAAATCCTGATCATATGCGTACATGTCCCTGAGATCATCAAAACCCAACATTTTGACTCTGAATTCCTGCAACAACAAACACTTCCTGCTCAAAGCATCAACAACTTTGTTAGCAGTACCAGAAATATGTTTAATTACAAAAGTGAAATTCTGCATATACTCAACCCATTTAACATGTCTCTGATTCAACTTTTCCTGTTGAGCCACAAATCACAGTGCATGATTGTCACTGTATAAGACAAACTCCTTCGGGATCAAGTAATGTCTCCATTTCTTCAATGCCTAAATGACAACATAAAACTCCTTATCATATGTGGAGTACTTCACTTTCGCTTCATTTAGCTTCTCACTGAAATATGCTATCAGCCTGTCTTCCTGACTCAAGACTGCCCCGATTGCAAACCCACTTGCATCACATTTCACTTGAAATGTTTTTCATAAATCCGGCAACACCAAAACCGGTTGTTCCGTGATCTTCTTCTTCAACAGATTAAAACTCTTTTCAGCCTCTTCTGTCCAGTGAAAAGACTTGTGTATTTTTTTCACTGTATCCATCATCGTTGCACTAATTCCACTGAAATTCCTGATGAACTTTCGGTAGAAACTAACCAATCCGTGAAAACTTCTCACCTCAAAAATATTCTTCGGTGATGGACAATTCTTGATCACTTCCACCTTATCTGGATCCATCCTCAACTCATCTGCAGAAATAACAAATCCAAAGTAAATGAGCTCCATCTTCATGAATGAGGATTTATTCATGTTTATTAACAAATTCTCCTGCTGTAATCTCTGCATCACTATAGCCAAATGCTTTAGATGCTCTGCCACTATTTTACTGAAAACCAATATGTCATCCAAATACACAATGACAAATTTTCCGATGAACTCCCTCAGGACTTTATTCATCAATCTCATGAAGGTACTCAGCACATTTGTTAAGCCAAATGGCATAACAAGCCATTCATACAACCCTTCGTTGGTTTTGAATGTTGTCTTCCATTCATCACCCTATCTCATGCGGATCTGGTGATAACCGCTTTTCAAATCAATCTTTGAAAAATACTTTGCTCCACTCAAGCAATCCATTAGATCATCCATCCTTGGAAATGGAAATCTGTACCTGATGGTTATCTTGTTGATCACCCTCGAGTCAGTACACATCCTCCAACCTCCGTCTTTCTTCGGAATGAGTACTGTTGGAACAACACATGGACTCAATCTCTCCCTGACCAAACCTTTGTCCAACAACTCCTGGACTTTCCTTTTAACCTCTTCATTCTCTTGGAGCGTCAATCTGTACGCGGCTTTGTTTGGCAAACTGGCTCCTGGTATGAGATCAATATGATGAATCACACTTCTAATCGGTGGCAATGAACGAGGTAATTCATCCACTACTATGTCAGTGAACTCTTCCAGCAGTTCCTGAACTTATTTTGGTAAATCATCCACTCTCGTGCTGGTCAAAAAAATTCTAGGCTTTCTGACCACTATGAATTGTGGTTCTTCCTTCTTCTTAACCTTTGTAAGAAGTTCTTTCCCACTCATGAGAAGTACAATGTTGCTTACTCCCAGCTTCACCTCCTTATCCTTGATTGGAAGCAACATGTGAGTCCTCCCATTCTTCTCTAGGGTGTATGTTTTCATTCTCCCATCATGAATCACATTCCTATCATATTGCCATGGTCTACCTAGCAATAGATGACAAACATCCATAGGAATGACATCACATAATATCTTATCATTAAATCCTCCTATCTTAAATTCAACTAAACATTGTTTAGTGACAGTTACCTGATGTCCTTTCTGTAGCCATGAAACTCTGTATGGGCTTGGATGATCAATTGTCTCCAGCTCCAACTTCTCTACCATCTCCATAGAAACGAGATTATCTGTGCTACCACTGTCTACAATGACCTTGCATACCTTGTCCTTGGTCTTGCAAGCAGTCCTGAAAAGTCTGATCCTTTGGGATGAACTCTCCACCTCCTTTTCTGGTGTCAAAAGGACTTTTCGCATCATCAACGATCTTCTGCCTTTAGCGTCTTCTGCCACAACATCCCACCTCTGTGCCTCGGCGATGTGAGCTTATCCACCTTCTTTCTTCTTATCTGGACACTCGTAACACTTGGGCCCATTCTTTCCACATGTGAAGCATGTGATTACTCCACCTCTTCCTCTTCCTCTACCTCTAGTACGAGGAAAAGTGTTATTGTCAGCATAATCTCCTCTCTGCTCAGTATGCTGCCCTCACTGTGAGGTTCCACCTTTCTCAGTTCGAGTCTGAGGTTTCTTCCAGTCCTCTTTGGGCTTCTGATATTTGTCCTGGGTAACTGATTTGCCTCTGGGCTGACTTCTGCCTCAGCCTCTCTGACCCTGCTTTCGGCTCAACTTCTCTTCCACTTTCATAGCCATCTGATAAGCATGTCCACTGTTTGGATGGTTACCATTCTCATCTCATCATGGTTATCATATCTCAGGCCATTCATGTATCTGGAAACTTTTTCATCATCTCTCTCCCGATGACCTGCCCTGATGTTCAGCCTGTAGAATTCTTCAGTGTATTCTTTCACAGACATCAACTTCTGTCTCAGGTTCTGCATCCTCCTGAATAGAGTAATTTGGTAATCTCTAGGGGTGAATTTCTCCTTCATCTTCGCGATCATTCTATCCCAGCTCTTGATTTTCTGCTTGCCCTTGCAGCGTCTATTAGCTTGTAGTTCATCCCACCACAATGCTGCATGTCCCTTCAATCTTGTGACAACATGATTGACTTTCTTGTCCTCTTCGACATATTCATAGTCAAAGTATGTGTCTAGAGCTCTAATCTAGTCTAGAAGATCCTCTGCATCCATATTTCCCTCATAAACTGGAATGTCCATCTTTGCTCTTACACCCATTCTTGCAATATCTCTGATCAAACGTTCGTTTGATGCATCTTCAACTGCAACTTCTTCTTCATGTTCAGCCTCAATTTCACTCTTGGAATCACTGAGATCCCTGGCACTGACTGTGCATCTTTGTGCTGTCTCCATGTCTTTGAGTCTAGCTCGTAGATCACGCATCTCTCTCTCCATGGCTGGATCAGTCATCTGCCTGCCTCTTCCTCTCGACATTTCCCTATCCTCTGGTGGATCGGGTGTTTGCCTGTCCCTTCTCCTTGGTGACATGGTGAATTATCTGTCTTCTCTGCTACAGAAAGCAAAGAACCTTTATGTGCTCTGATACCAAACTTGACATCGATGAACGCTCCCTGCACAACCCGCAGGTCGGAAGGTCCACATCGACACAGGATCTTTCCTTTACCACGGCCTGAAGAACTCAAAGAAGCTCTTCTATTTCCCTATCGGGAAATATGCACCCACAACAAACTCTCACAGGATCCCCTCTTTACACTTGGGAGATCGAACTCCGCAACTTCACGAATCCAGTGGTCGAGCGTTAGACTCTCGAATGCCCAAATCCTGATACAGTCAATGCTGACCTTGCCTCTTTCCTTTCTAGATTTTCCCTATCGCAATTTCAGCAATCACGATGTTGAGGAACTTGTCTCTTCGACTCCCGAACCCCGATTTGCCGAAACTCCGATACACGTGCGAGTTTTACTTTTCAACGCCACTTCACCTCATCGACACTTCTGACTTCATAGTATCGCGAATCCTAATGTGATGAGTTTGGGACTTCACCCCATGAAACTCTGAAATGGTCAACGGAGGTTGAATCCGTGTCAGCAGCAAGCCACCTATTCGCCTCGCTGGCTCCTTTGATTCCGCACCATTCTCTTGGTCTTCGGGATATCACATTTCATGATTTCGCGATTCCTGTTGCCAAGTTTACGGGACTTCCACCCACGAAAACCTGATACAAGTATCCGCGTGTAAATTCGACGACCCTTATGGCTCGGGTCTACGGTCCTGCCCCTCCTGAGATTAGAACCTTTTGACGCTTTTTCTGTAACTCACTTGCTCCTTCGTGATATTTGATGGCTCATGGGATTTCGTGAATCCTCCTCAGAGAATTCTGACCGTCTGTTCCTCCTTGGCGATTTTCTGTGAATAACCAACTGTTCCTTCACAAACTTGTCCACCTGCGGCTCAAACTTATGATGCCTTCTTAACTCTTCCAGGTACAACTTCTGTGCAACCCTTTCAGCAGTTATAAGGCTCTATATTTCCTAAGCTTCCTTGTAACTCCAAGTCTCAGAAAAGACTCTTGCGCGCACTCCTTGCGGCAATCTTTCAAACATGTCCAAGTGTTGAAATCCTTCGACTCTCTGCACACCTGCAGCAACAGTCTTTCAATGCTTCACTCAGGTCCACAACCTTGAGACTTCACTTGGCCTGCGCACTCCTTGCACGGCTCCTGTGCCTAACTGCACTTCTGAATGAATGAGAACAAAAGCTACCCTATCTGAACCCTTTGTCAACGCACTCCTTCCGAACACTTCAACTGCACTCCTTGCAGGAACCCTTGTTCAGATAGAGAAACAATTGAAACTCATTCCTAATTCCTTTCAGACTTCAGACTCAAAACATGAAATCATATACACAACATATAAAGCAAATGTATAACATGAAGCAAACATTCATGAGCATATCATTCAACATCAATACACAGAGAACAAACAAAAAACCATGAATTTGAATCAACGTCTTTCTATTAATCCAAATATCTGTACATGGGTGTTCTTACACAACTCTCTTCATGCTCTTGCTCTCTTCCTCTAATTATGTTACAATACACAATGAGGGTGTCTATATCCCGTTTCCCTCTTGCGCTCTAAAGCTGTCTAATCTAGAATTGAATTCTATCTACTTGCATTAACTACTATAAATTCCTTCTACCTACTAAGGACGAGAGCGAATTGCTCAAGGTCTGTTTACATTTTACTAGTGCGCTCCTTCTTAATGACTTCATTTAAGATCGCGCAACAACTTCAAGGTGATTTCAAAATTTATGCTGGGTTCTTTTCTAGCTGTCCGACTATCTCCGCGCTGGCTCGCTTGATGTTGGTGATGCTCTTGCATCAATGAAAAATAAAGAGAAATACTATGCCCAAAAATTCAACTCCCTATAGGTTTCCTGTCAACCTATAGAAACTCAACAGGCACTATAGAGGCCTAAGAAGGCTCAACAATCCTCAAAACTCACCCAACAATCACTAAACCAAGAAAACAAGCAAAGGGCAGTGGCATACATGACTGTTCAGGAGAACAGGGCATATATACACATCCTGAAGTAAGAAATAAAGCATGTATACGCGACTGTCTGGGCAAAAGGAGAGTATATGATTTAAAACAAGGCTAGACAAAGGCAAGAAGGCTGAAAAATCATACCCAAAGTGAACAGAATCTATCAAGCAGTGATATGACAAGAAACACAAAGGAAAAAGAGCAATGCACGAAGAAAAAGTACTTCAACCCTTAGAAGGAAGATCTCTCCCCAGTGGAGTCGTCAATATTGTTACAAGGGAAAAACTCTCTATGGCCAAGGGTAAACCACAACAGATAGGTATGACTTTAGAAATCAAATCAATTCCAACATATACTATATAAACTAATGTGCAAGACAATAAAGAGGCCTACCTCGATCCAAGATTTGATGATGTTCCACTATTGAGCACTTCAACCCAAAGCTTTATACCTAGAATAAGTTCTTAACAAACGAGTAGAGAAAGTATATATTGATGATATAAAGGGGTTAGCACATCACATATCATAATCCATTAATAAACATTACAAACACGCCCATGGATAATAATCATGTATTTGTAAGATACCAATAGGATGGGAAATGAGTATTTCTATCAATAATTGATCAACAGAAGTGACAACATTATAGAATTCAGTGTCAGCACGGTTCGAAACCAAGAAACCAAGTTCCTTCCAACTGGGTCTCCACCACTTCAATCCTCCACCAAAGGCAAGATCATAAAAGAGAGTCGATGAGGTTCTCTCAATAATAAGGAAAGAGCTTGGGGGTTGAACACTGTGTTAAGACTTGAGGGATAAAGGGATGCAGACTCAATATGAAGTAATTTCTCCAGAGTAACTTTGCTCTCAAAGTTGAATGCTTTCTCTTCCTTTTCCATAGCTCAATTTTTTTCTTTTATAGCCTTTAGAATGCAACTGAAGGGCTGAGTCAGAATGTTTCTAGTATGTGGAAGGCCAAGGATCAGAGATCTTCTATCGTGACATGGAAACCAGACCTCATTTTTTATTTTATGGCACAAATCCCAATGTACATGGGTTGTAGTGGAGTAACCAGCGTATATGCATCTTGCATAGCTGATAGGGAGCGTATATGTGGAACAATGTATACTTTTGGCTCTGGATTCATCAAAAAGGGATGACAAGTCTGCATAGGGAAATGGAAAAAGGCCCTCTGTGCAAGATAGCAATGGTGAGGCAAATCTCGCTATAACATAGACCCAAAAAGTTCAACAACAAAGAGAAACCAAAAATTGCTGCAACTGTACAACAAGATTTAGGATCTGATTCAGAAGATGAAACAAAAATCACAGCCATGGGTTTACAAGGTAAGAATTCTGTTGCAAGTACTAGTTCTTCAAATTCTGCCATCAATGAAACTCAACATGAAAAAGAAAGGATAGAGATTTTCCACATAAGGGTAATTTCAAAACATACCAAGATAGATACTCTTTTTGATATGGGATCACAATAAAAACTTATTTTTGAAGACATTGTCAATAAACTATATTTGGAAACTACTCCTCATCCTAAACCATACCCTCTAGGGTGGATATGTGACAATCCCAAATTTCATGTGACAAGAAGGTGTAAACTCATATTTGCCATTATTGCAAACTATATAGATGAGGTAGAGCTTGATGTTATTTCTTTGGATAGTTGTGGTATTGTGTTTGGAATCCCATACTTATATGATAGGAGAGCCATTTTCCATAGTCATGAGAACAAGTATCATTTGTTTAAAAATGGTGTTGAGTACATTGTTAGAGCACATACAAAGAAGATGAATTTGTCACTTACAAAAGCTGGACAAATGAAAAGGCTAGTCAATTCTAGTAAGAACCTTGTACTTTTGACGACTAAACCCAAATACAATGATGAAGAGCAAGTTCTAAAAGGATGTGATACAAAGTTATAATCTGATTTGTATGAGGTTGTTAACGAAAATGTTGAGATGTTTTAGGAACCAAGGGGATTGCCTCCTAAAAGGGGTATCCAACAAGAGATTCTATTGCAACAAAGAGGTCCTCTTCCAAACATTGACATGTGCAGGATGTCAATCATGGAGAATGTTGAAATCAAAAAAACAATCCCAAGAGTTTCTTGACAAAGGGGTCATCAAATCAATAACTTCTCCATGCAGGTCACCAAATGGATTGGTACCAAAGAAAGATTGTATGTGGCATACGTGGGTAGATTTCATAGCCTTGAACAAGACTACATATATGATTGCTGAAGGAAAAATATGGAAGAAATCTTTGAAAGCAAAGCAATCTCCATTGCATGCCTTGACAATTTATGTTTTCCACTTGGTGATAAGGTATAAGAAAGACTTTTATGATAAAGTCGTTGATATGATTACTAGGCCTATTGTTAGTGCTTTAGTTATTTACAAGCATAATATTACCATGCATGAGAGCTATTTGGAACAACATGCTTTAGATGCTAATGGAAAACATGTTTATGCAACTTTATGTCGTGCTAACCAAGTTGAGGAATTTGATTCCTATGTGCATGGTAAAATTTTGTATCTTGGCAACCTATGTTTTTCATAGGGTGAAAGTGTCAACAAGATAAGGGAAGCACATTCTTCTCTTGTTGCTGGCCATTTTGGTATGGACAAGATGGTGGATAGATTGCAAAGAAAGCATCCTAAGTTTTGGGATGAGCATCTACATTACTTTCATCATGTTTATAACCAGACCAAGAAGTTCATTGAACCAGTTTAGTTTGTGCAGCAAACCGTTCAAGAACAATTGAGAAAGAGCCAAGCCAAGTACACAACAAGGCATGACAAATTTCGTATTGGTCTCAAAGGCACCAATCCAAGCAAGGATGGAAGTATTGAGATTGTAAAGGTGGGGGAATTGTACCCTCATCTATAGTTTGAGTAAAAGTAGTATTTTGGAGGTCTAAAAGCTTCCCAATGGGGAGGTGTGATCTAGAGGATCAAAATTGTGCTAAAAAATCAAAGTGTTTGGAATCAATTCAAAATGGAAATGTACGTAGGCCTCATCGTTACAAACCCAACGCAAATTGAACGGGCTCAAACAAACATTGTATGAGCAAGATATCACATTCTGTCCATTTTGCCAAACATGCAAAATTTTTGTTGACTGTGCAGTCCGTATAGTGCTGACATGGCAGCTAACCATACATGCCATATGAATGTATAGTGATGTGGCAGATACGTTGGCATGCTAACTGGGCAAATGATGGCTGATAGGTGGATGAATCATATTTTGACACGTGGCATATTATTGGGCTAATGGTATGGTGCCATGTGGCCCAGTCATGGGCTACCACGTGGCACCCCTCCGTTGGTTTGTAGTGGAAAATTTTTGGAATCCACAGGAGTCGAACCCATGACCTCTGGGCATGGGGAAGAGTTTTGGCAGGGCCAGGCTACCAACCTGCTCATGGTAGTTCTTAACACCTAATCTTTGAATTAATTATTTAAACTTTCTTTAAAGTAATTTCGCGGAATAAAGGGCTGGGGCCTAGCCCCAGCCCCCGATGCTTTCACCATACCATGTAACCTTTACATATGCCCCTTCACTATAATTTTTGGTGTGCGAGAGTTTTGTTATATGGTTTTGTTTGGCACGTGAGGTTTCTATGGGTATAGCTCCCGTTTCTAAACACTCTGCCATGCGACCATACTTTTAACACTTGGCGCAAACACACATGTCTTTCCATATAACTGCTGCAATAATCGTTGACACGTGGTTCACTCTAACCTAGCCCCCGATCATATGTGTTTTCCATATGACCACTCCTTTAGACTTGGCACGAGGGGTTAACACTTCAATGGGCAGCGTGCCATGCGCTTTCCATTTGTCAACACGACATTCACGCATGCAAACGGGCCCGATTTAGGAGTTGGGATGTGGCCACATGCCCCCCATGCGACCAAAACCTCCGCCCAAGGGGGATCTAATATCGATAACTATTATACAGTTTTCCCTATTTTGTGGGATGCACACGTGTGCTAGGTTTTAGGCCTAGTAACGCTGCGGGAGTCAGGTGGGTCATTCATATGTGCGTTTTGGAGAGCATGTACAACAAGATTGAAGGGGAGAAATTTCAGTAAGTGTAACTTCTTCAATGCCATATTAGACTGTCATAAGAAGGAATTCACTTGCTTGGACGAGGAAAGAAATCAAAGAGCAGTCTAAGGAATTTCCAGGGTAGTAACTATCCCAGAAATATCAGCAATGCAACTGAAGAAGTGTTACAGGAAAGGCTGCAAAATATTTGCAACCCATATGGAGGAAGCATCTAAGGGCAAGGTGCCAAATTTGGACGATCATGCAACCCTAGAATATTTTGAAGATGTGTTCAAGGAGGTACCAGGACTACCCTTAAAGAGAGATATTGATTTCTCTATAAATTTAATTCCTGGAGCAACTCCAGTATCAAGAACTCCTTACATAATGAGTACACCACATTTGAAGGAGTTGCAAATGCAAATTGAAGAGATTATGAAGAAGGGGTATATACACCCAAGTGTGTCACCTTGCGGCGCTCCAGTCTTGTTTGTAAAGAAGAAAGATGGAACATTGATATTGTGCATTCATTTCAGACAGTTGAACAACGTGACTATAAAGAACAAGTACCCTCTACCAAGGATTGATGATCTCTTCGATTAGTTGAAGGATGAAAGGATATTTTCAAAGATATATCTCAGGTTAGGATACCATCAGGTAAGGATTAAAGAGGAATACATCAGGAAGACTACCTTCAAGACAAGGTATGGTCATTATGAGTTCACAATGGTTCCATTTGGGTTATCAAATGCACCAACTGTTTTCATGTGCTTAATGAATGGTGTTTTCTGAGAATATTTAGACAAGTTTGTCATTGTATTTTTGGATGACATCCTTGTATATTTCAGGATAGAGGAAGAGCAAGAGAAACACTTGAGGATGGTGTTACTGGTTCTAAGAGAGCATCAATTGTATGCCAATTTGAGCAAGTGCTCATTTTATCAAAACATAATTCACTATTTAGGGAATATCATATCTGAAGAAGGGATAGTAGTGGGCCCCGAAAATATTGAAGCCATTAAAGGGTGGAAAGACGTAAGAATGTGAAAAATTCAGATCCTTCATGGGTCTAGCTGGCTACTACAGAAGGTTCATTGAAGGGTTTTTGAGAATAGCTCATCCCATCACTTCCTTGCAAAGGAAGAGGAAGAAGTTTCAATGGACAAAAAAATGTGAAATGAGCTCCCAACAATTGAAGTAGTTGTTAACCAATGCTCTGATTCTATGGATTGCTGATCTGAATGAAGATTTTGTGGTTTGCACAGATGCATGCAAAGAAGGACTTGGAGGATTCCTTAGTCAGAACGGATTTGTGATATGTTTCGAGTTCAGAAAATTGAAAGAGCATGAAAGGATCTATGCCACTCATGATTTGGAGTTGGCATCCATAGTGCATGCTTTGAAGAAGTGGAGGAACTACCACATGGGAAAGAGGTTTGAGTTGAGGACAAAGCATAACAGTCTGAAGTATTTGTTTGATCAACCTACACTGAATGCCATGAAGAGTAGATGGTTGGAATTCCTCTGTGAATATGACTTTGATATTAAGCACATCAAAGAAATGGAGAACAAAGTGGATGATGCACTCAATAGGAGAGTGCATGGACTACATGCTACAACCATTAGCATGTATCAAAATGATGTTAAAGGCAGAATTTTGGAAGCCACAAAAGCATATTTGTAGTACATGGAGATGGTAACATAGTTACAACAAGGCAAGATGCTACAGAAAGTTGAAGATTATATATTGGAAGATGATGGGATACTCCAGTATAGGAACATAATTTATGTACCCAGTTCTCATGAATTGAGGAGTATGATCTTGAAAGAGATGCATAATGTACCTTATGTTGGGCACCCTGGATACCAGGAAACAATGTCAACAATCAAGAGCCATTACCATTGTCCAGGTATGAAGAAAGAAATTGAAGAGTACATTTCCAAATGTATGGAGTGTCAAAGGGTCAAAGTTGAGCATAGACATCCAGCTGGGTTGCTACAACCATTAACCATCCCTAAGTGGAAGTGGGAAGTGGTGACAATGGATTTCAACACATGATTACCTAGAACAAACAAACAACATGATTCCATCATGGTGGTGGTAGATAAGCTCACGAAGGCCACCCATTTTATCCCATTGAAGTCTACTCACAAGGAAACTAACGTTGCTGATATTTATATGAGGGAAGTAGCATGATTGCATGTATTCTCAAGACAATTGTGTCTGAAAGAGACCGAAAGTTTACCTAGAAAGTTTTGGAGAGGATTATTCAAGGGGTTCCAAATGAACCTAAACTTCAACACAACATATCATCCTGAGTCAGATGGACAAAAAAAAGAGTGAATCAAGTGATAGAAGATATGCTAAGGATGTACGTGATGGACAAACCATATAAATGGGAAGATTATCTACACTTGGTAGAATTTTCCTACAACAATGGGTATCAAGCATCACTAAAGATGAGGCCGTTTGAAGCACTTTATGGAAGAAAGTGCAACACCCCATTAAGCTGGGACAAACCAGCTAATAGGGAAGTGGTTGGGCCAGAGTTGCTCAAGGAAATGGAAGAGAAATTGTTAAAGATAAAGCATAATTTGAAGGCTTCCCAAGACATGAAGAAAAGATATGCAAACAAAGGCAGAACCCATAAGGAGTTTAAAGTGGGTGATCATGTTTTCCTAAAGGTGAAAGCCAACAAAATTTCCCTAAATCTGGGAAGTTGTTCCAAGTTGGAAACCAAATATTGTGGACCGTTTGAAATCCTAGAAAGGATTGGATGAATAGCTTACATGCTTGCATTACCTGCATCCATGACTATTCATAATGTATTTCATGTATTATTGCTCAAGAAGTATATACATGATGCTAATCATGTGATTGATTGGAATGTGGTTTAGGTGGAGCAAGAAGGCACTTTAAAAGTGAAGCGAGTGCACATACTAGAATGGAAGAGCAATCAACTCCATAATCAAGTCATAAAACTTGTAAAGGTTCAGTCGACTTGGTACGGTCCCGAGGATGCAACATGGGAGAATGAAGATGCTATGCGGGCAGAGTAACCACACATTTTTGAATATTTTGGAAATCTTTCTATTGTTGTGTAAATAAGTTTCACTGAGGGTAGTGAAAAAATAAGGGGAGGGGATTGTAACACCCCAAGGCCGAGCCCCTGCTGAATTGTAATTATGTTTATAGGTTGGTGAGCCAAGTGTTTATAAGCTATAAGACTTATGTGTTTATTAGGTCAGAGAACCCAGATGCTAAGGCTAATAAGTTTGATTTTGTATATGTAAATACTCGAATCATTAATACAATTACATCACTGCGTGTATACCGACCACGAAGAAAGAGTTATGGGGGACTAAGATCCACTAGGTAGGGAAAGGGAAGGGGATAAGTGTCTAGGATTCGAGGCTAAGATAGAGTGCTTACCTCTAAAGGAATAATATTATATTATTATTTCCTAGAGGCTAAGGTTTGACATAACATATGTTTTCCTAAGTTCCCGGGGATAGGGAACGAGTGTTAAGTGGAGCTCATGCAACTTTAGGAAGACATGTGTCAACCTGGGCGCATGTAGTTTTTAGGTGGGAAATTCATCTCGTTGGGGGTTCCCGCACCATTCTCATGATCTTCGCCACTCTTGCAAGTTTTTCATACTCCCCACTGATGCACACACTGAGATATAGAGAGCCTTGACGTAGCCATCCATTGCCTCCATTGTCGATCTCTGCAACTTATGAAGCCCACACACCCGTGTTATGAAGCTAACCATTTTTCCTGTGAAGCACAACATGATTGTGTAGTGTCTGCGCCATATCGTGCTTGCTACCCATGTTTTCTCTAGACCGGTGTGGCTTGCTATCATTACCAGAGCCCATACCCAATTTTTGCTGTGGTGGTTACCTGTTGGAATTAGGAGCTAGATAGAAGAGGCATATTGTTAGGCATGTGAGCAAATCTCTCCAGGTGAGAGAGTGTGCTGAGGAAGTGTTAAGGTCCTAACCCGCACATAGGTAGATCAATATATTCAGATGTAATAAAGGTCAATATTAATAAGGCCTTTCAATAAAATAGAATAAGGCGGATGTAAGAATACCTAATAGAAGCTTCCGCTTCTAGAAGGATCTTCCTCTAGATGCTTCTCTTAATAGACATATTTAGTATAAATAAGGGGCGAGGGTATGAGAACCCTAGCTTGGATATTATTGTAACAGAGCGCTGCTCGATTGGAGGTTGCCCCCTCGAAGAGGCCTATGAACATTGCTTTCTGAATCAAAGTGCTATTTCTATTTCTATTTCGTATATCATTTCTGTGTATTGTGAAGATTATGCTGGATATTTTATTGTTATTCTGCCATTTCTAGCATTTTATTTCTGTTCTGCATATTTTATATATCTGGTATCTTGCAAGTGGTATCAGAGCACTTTCCTTGGCAGAAATTGTGGGTATTTTTTTCAGGGTAGAGACGTATTCCGACGTCTTTAAGCCACAAAGATATGTCATTACGCGCATAAACCCGCGGTTGAGGGATTCATACATGAAGGAAATACAAGTGGTTCTTAAGCGCATATCTGTTGGCCACCCTTGTAACCCCTGTTGGTACCCCTTAGAGTGGTAGTGCATCAGACAACACCTATGTACGGATCGGCCTAGATTTCCTGAAGCCCTCTTTAGATAAACCTATCGACCGCCGGACTGCTATAGTGTCACCGAGAACAACACTCGGGAAGATACTCTCTAGTACCTCGGTAGTCGGGTAGTACGGCTAAGGGTATGGTCTATCCTCCTTAGTTAGTGCCCTGAGATATTGGGCCGAGTACTATTGTTGTACCCCGCACGTATATCAGAGAGCTATAACACAGGGCAAACCCTTGTCTGTAGAACCTTTGAATACCTAACCCTTGGGGAACATAAACAACAACATAAATAAATTATACTAGTGAGATCTATTGACGCGCATCTGTGTTTGGGTTGCTAAGTAAATACTCTCTGGTTTAGAATTTGGGGATTTCAACATTGCAACATTCTTCAGACCAAAGTATAACCCTGCAGCTGTAAAAAAAAAGTCTGGAATTTTTTTCACCATTATTTGAGACCTATTCCATTAGATTCATCTCTTCTCCCTTATCACATTCATCCATATCATTTTTCTGCAAAAATTTCTGACCCCGCCCGCTCCCTTTTCAGTTCACCCATCCT
>ML777943.1:286766-338373 GCA_009831015.1 Picea engelmannii | reverse complement strand
CAGGCACCCTCCAACCGCTTCCGATTCCCCCTGCTATTTGGAAGGATATCTCTATGGACTTTATTACAGGCTTACCCAAATCGGGGAATAAATTAGTCATAATGGTGGTGGTGGATCGCCTTTCCAAGTATGCTCATTTTTGCACTCTTCCCCACCCATTTACTGCATCCACGGTGGCTCAAAGTTTCATGGACCAGGTCTTCAAGCTGCATGGCATGCCACACTCTATTTTTTCCGATCGAGACCCAACTTTCACAAGCAATTTTTGGCAGGAATTGTTTAAGCTACAAGGCACACAATTGCATCTCAGCTCAGCTTATCATCCCCAAACGGATGGTCAAATAGAAGTTCTCAACAATTGTTTGGAAACATATATGAGGTGCTTTGCCTCTGAAAAACAACACCAGTGGGCTCAATGGTTACCCCTCGCGGAATGGTGGTACAACACTACATACCATACAACCACTCACATTACTCCTTTTGAAGCAGTATATGGACAAAAGACACCTTCAGTTCTATCATACTTACTAGGTACCTCGAAGGTCCAGGCGGTTGAACAAACAATTACAGTATGAGAGGATATCCTTCGTACCCTTAAAGATAATTTGGTAATGGAACATAATGGAATGAAGCAGCAAGCATATCAAGGTCGCTCTGAATGTCAATTTGCAGAAGGGGATCAGGTGTTTCTGAGACTGCAACCATATAACCAAACTTCCCTCAAGGTTGAGCATTGTCAGAAGCTAGCACCCAAATTCTATGGCCCTTACATAGTTCTCAAGCATGTGGGACAAGTTGCATATCAGTTAGCTCTTCCCAGTCAGTCGAAGCTACATCCTGTTTTTCATGTTTCATGCTTGAAGAAAGTGATTGGAACCAAGTGCCAAATTCAAACCAACCTTCCAGAGTTAGCTAAAGAAGGATCCATTTGGATACAACCAGAAGCAGTTTTGGACCAGCGTGAGCATCGCCTGCGTCAGAGAACCATCAAGGAAGTGCTAGTACAGTGGAAAGATATGACTCCAGCAGATGCCACTTGGGAACTAGCTACCATTCTGCAGTAGTTTCCACATCTCAAGCCTTGAGGACAAGGCTGTTTTTAAAGGGGCAAACATGTTAAGGTCCTAACCCGCACATAGGTAGATCAATGTATTCGGATGTAATAAAGGTCAATATTAATAAGGACTTTCAATAAAATAGAATAAGGCGGATGTAAGAAGACCTAATAGAAGATTCCGCTTCTAGAAGGATCTTCCTCTAGATGCTTCTCTTAATAGACATATTTAGTATAAATAAGGGGTGAGGGTATGAGAACCCTAGCTTGGAGATTATTGTAATAGAGCACTGCTCGATTGGAGGTTTCCCCCTCGAAGAGGCCTGTGAACATTGCTTTCTGAATCAAAGTGCTATTTCTATTGCTATTTCGTATATCATTTCTGTGTATTGTGAATATTATGCTGGATATTTCACTGTCATTCTGCCATTTCTATCATTTTATTTCTGTTCTGCATATTTTATATATCTAGTATCTTGCAGGAAGTGAGTTCTCATGGAGGAAGTCCCGTAGCAACAAAAATACTCTGAGACTTCCAGTACAACCTATTGCTGAAGCCTTGGAAGGGAGGTGGAAAGTCGATGGACTTGTGATAGTGAAGGTGTACACTCCTGGGGTGGGACAGGCGAGTGGCGAATGAGGGTTTGTGGGTTGTGGGGATAAGTGGATCCTGGGAGAAAATCCTTCCTGTTGATCTGTGTGACTTTCCTGTTGTCCTTGCCAAGCCTAGGAATCCCTTGCCCGATGGAGTTTAGTCCCAGCTCTGGGTGACCCACTATTGAGCGTGATGAGCAACGTGGTCTAAGGATGGGAGGTCAGTGGAAGGTCTGCACGCAGTTGGTGGTCATATATTAAAATATAAGTAGCAAATCTCTCTTCTCTGTATGATGTGTATGTTGAAATCAGTTTATAATGTTATTATAATTGTTTGTATATATTGCATGTATGTTTTAATGTTATTTCAACATGAATAGGTGTATGAACAAAATGCTATAACTGTTTAAATTTCATTATATAGATATGTATGTAAATATATATGGTATCATAGCATGAAAGTTATTCGGTGGCATGGCTTGACCTGTTGGTTTAAGGCCGAGGATGTTACAAAATGGTATCGTAGCATGAAATTTATTCGGTGGCATGGCCTGGCCTGTTGGTTTAAGGCCGGGGATATCACAAAGTTGGTGACTAGTTGTAGGTATGAACACACGTAAGGGAAACAAAACTAACCCAAATCCTTGAAAGAGCTACCTCACAGAGAAGTGTGGGCACTAACGAAATACTCGTATACATAGTAGTCGTAGTGATCTTGAAAAAACTAAGATAAGAAGAGAGGGGTAATCACCCTACTTTCCCAAATGAAACCTCGTGATTGACTCTTGTGTTAGAGGAGCTTCCCAACTCAATAGTTGTGAAAATGGATTATTCTCTCTTTAGTGACTCCAGGTTTTGTTTCATGGCCTTGGAGAGTTAACTCAAAAATTCTATTCCAAGGCCCTAAGTCCTAGCTAATGCTGGTTTTCTAGAAAGAAAAGTGTCTAAGGAATTTTAAATTAAGGCATTCTTTTCTTATGGTTGTTTTTAATTCAAAGGGAAATGGGTGAAACTTTCTGTGATTTTATGACTCTTTAACAAACCAAAGCAATGAAAATATGCCAATTCAAGTTGTTCAATTCAATGAATTCTAGCTATGGGAGGGAAATAGGCCTTTTCCTTTTCAATTTTTACAATCAACAACCTCACAATCACAAAGAAACCATGAAATACAAGCCAAGATATCAAAAATATCTCTAAACCAAACAAAAGAATTCTCTTTGTTTCTCAAATGCTCAAAATATTTTATGCAAGCAATTTTTTTTGTTGTTTTTAATCAAGATGCAAAAAGTTCCTTAAACTAATCAAGAAAATAAATATGCAAATTGAAAACCAACAATCAATAAGAAATGGCTATATGATATTGGTAGTGATCATCCCAAGCACACTCTGATGTCTCTACCGAAATCAAAACCCAAAACTCATAACTAATTTCAAAAGGAAACTCAACCAAATGTAACTGGACTAGACACACCATCAAATCTGTTGGGTACATGGCCCAAATCAATAGGTCACTAAAAAAAAAGAAATGAAATCAAGCAACCCAATCAGACCACTCAAGCACACCTCAAATCCAAATATAAGATCAAAGGTGACAAAAAAATATTAAATAAAAAGAGGATCCAAGAAAACAAATCAATTACAGACTCATAAGACTAGATGCATCCAGATCTGATCAAGAGAAATATGAAAAATTTACAAATTATAGTTCTACAAGGGAGGTCACAACCTAAAAGGACTACAACAAGAAACCCTCTGTAGGAGGCCACTATCCAAAATTAGTGCAAATAAATACCTATCACTCTAGTGTCAATAGGAAAAGAGCGTCCGTCGGTAAATGTTTGGAAAAAATAAAAATATCTGACTCAAATATGTTCGATCTAAGAGATCTGCTCTCTAAGAGAGTGCTATGGAAGACAATTATTGGCTCATAAATATAAAACAAAGGTAAATAAGAAAGGGAATTCAAACTAGAGAAGAATCAAATATCCTTCCCTAGTGGAGTCACTTGTTTTTTTATATACAATTCTTACCAATGGAATAGCAAGATCTCTCTAGGATCTACCCACTGATCCTAGATAGACAATGAGGCTATATTCCTAATGGTTTCCTCTAGATATAAATAAATTATTCCCTTTTGTGCTAAGATAGGGTAGAAAGGAATACCTTTTCCTTGAATTTTGTCCTCGTGTGTCCTTGATTGGTATATTCCTAGAGATCCAATTCCAGGTCCTTCAACCCGCTACCTACACACAAGAGACAAACAATACCAATCTATGATTTCTTCCTAGCATTAGGACAACACAATTTCCACTTATATCTAACCCGATCTATTCAAAGTGAGACTAGATCTAAAATTTATTGTTTAAACATGAGAAATATGGAAGGGGGAAACCATAGATCTATATATTCATGTGAAATTGAGAAGTACAAAAAGATTTTACCTTGAATTCATAATGAGTTCCTCCTTAAAATCCTTGTTCCTTGCTCCTCCTCAACTATCACCCAAGCTAGGAAAACAAATTACAACTGATATGGAATGGAAGAGATCCTCTAAATTTTGGAAGATTATCTCTTTGAATGATTCTTCCTTCTCATGCTCAATATTGAACTTCCTTATATAGATTCTTGGAAGAGGCTTGCGAGAGCTTCTGGATCTTCTAGAAACCAATGGAGAGTTGATTTTTGTGAGTTCCAAGGTTCATGCCACAAAGATCCAACTCATCCATAACTTACCTCCCAGAAAAAAAATGAATCTAGAAGGGTACATGGGGTCTCTCCCTTTGTACATTGTTGACTAGTGACAGGTTGCAAGTTTTCAATGGTATGACTAGCGACTTGTCGCTCTTTGGTGGAAAAATGACAAGCGACCTCCCTCAAGATTTCACTGAATCCTGAGAAGAAGAGTGTGTCTGAGGGTTCATCTTCTCTATTTCCTTCATGAAAATTTAGGGTGTAAATTAAGTCTATAACAATTCCTAAGACCCATTAAGTAACATTTCTTATTACAGGGCTAAAATGTATGAATTTTACATGATAGATCTAGATATAAACCTAGTTAGAGACCTAAACATTTTAAAATGACATCTGATGAATTTGTTTATTGATATGATAACTGAAGTAAAACCACCAGTCACAAAGAGAATCTTTTGTATGGATTGGTGTAGCTACCAACCATTTTTAGAGAATTGGATGGATATGTGGTTTATGGTTTTTGTCAAAACTTCTTGCAATAATGTGGAGGCGCCTCTACATTTCCTAGAAAAATTATGGGCATAGTTTATGTTAGGTATCCATGTCAACTACTTTGACATTGGTGAATTCCAAGGGGTGTGTCATGGGTCCAGATATGATATAGAAAATGATTGGCATGATCCATTACTAGGTCCTTGTCCTCCTAGGTGAAGGCCTAAACCCCTTGCCCAAAATTATCCCGTCATATTTAATTGAATATTTTTTTTCTATATCTAATTATATGATGTTTGTAGTTGCTACCCTTGAATAACAAAACTTCGACGTTGACAGATGCATCAATTCCAATTTACACCACTAATGCAGTAGTAGTAGCAACCTGTTCATTCATTGTAATGCATACTCAGGTATGTAATACCTTTGATAAATTCACAACAATGCTCTGCTTATTCTCTTGTAATCTCACTGATCTGCTACTATTTTTCTACATACGTAAGATAGTTGTTGTGTTTCTATAGGTTTGAGAATGCAGGTTTCCACAATTAGTCATAATGTTGCAATTTTTTTTTGGATTAAAACTGTGTGGATATTTTTATGACCCAAATGATGGGTGGAGTGCCCACACGAAATGTTGTACATTTCAAAAAATACACATAGTTTTAATCCATAAGATTTTTGGAACATTTCTATAGGTTGTTTAAGAGAAATAAAATATAATGTTGTTGTGTTTCTACAGGTTGCAGTATCATATAGTGATGAACTAGGATGGACATATCACCCCCTTTATAGGTATCATGTGTCGAGTTTAAATCTTGTTTAAATGTGAAATTTGTTATATTGTTTTAGTTGAATTTCTCTTTTTTTTCTTCTAATAAAAATATTATAAACGTGTATGCATGTTGGTTTATTGACTACTAGGTTTCCCATACCACCACCATCCCATTCACCACTATCCACATTCCCCCAATCATTTTTCCTTGACTATAGGGAAAGTCTAATCTTTGGACACCCTAACCCAACTCTCGAGATACCAATTTTATCCCCAAGGTTTCTTCCATCCCTTGTAAAACCCATGGGGGTTATCACTTCCCACCCCCACCACCTTTTCCTTCCCATCCATCCATAGTGGCTATAGATGTATGCCACCAATTAGTCGTCCCTGTTATATCCCAAACCATTTAATCCACTGTGGCTCCACCACTTCACTCTCATGCATCCCCCCATACATCATCCAATGTGGATACCATATTCGATGTGATAGTAGATGTTGCCTTGGAGTAGCTTGTACGACCGAGTGCTATACCTACTAGTAACTCTTAGAAATTTCCTAATTTATTCACGGTGATATCATTCGCTGATGAATTTTTTTATGTATCATTAATTGATCCAGGTGGATATTGGTGGCCACCCACCTATTCCAACTGGCTCCTCTAGACAATTTTTAGTTTAACACATTCTTCTATAATTATTTGTAATTGTGGTTTATACACTTTCGATGTTGTCTGAATCCCTACACAACTTCCAGGTGGATATTGGTGGCCACCCACCTAATTCAACTGTCTTATTTTGGAAGTTTTCATGTCAGTACATCTTTCTGTACTTCCAGGGATGTTTTGTGGCCCTAAACAATGTTTTTTTTTCTTTCCATAGTCAAATTGTAGACATAGTCAAATTTTGATGGCATAATGTGTATTTCTCAAAATTACATTTCCAACATGCTATCACGCGCTTAAAACATAGGTCATATGCAAAATTTACGGCACCAAGAAGTTGAGGTACCAACTTACCCATCGAGGCCCACATAATGTTTGGTGTTTCATCTCCTAGGGTTAGGATTTTGGATGTCTAGGGTTTTGACATTCATGAGTAATGTTAAAAAGGTCTCTGGAGCCTCATTGTGATCATTCTTATTAGACGAATGGGAGTAGAAACCACATCTCTTGTCAGAGATAGCTACCACCATTCGAGCAAGTTGTTTTCAGTTCTACAGTTTTACAGTTTCAACCTATTTTATTTATTCAATAGAAGTTCTTGTTCACTGGATATCTATTGTTGTTCTATATATCTCTGTGTTATTGTATTCAATATGTTATTTATTTCATTCTACTGATAAATACAGATCAATGGTATTAGAGAGGTTTTCTCTTGATTTATTTTTCTTCGTGCATGTCCCCAACAAGATCTGGGTATAAGAATTTGGGACTCGAAACAATCGAGCCTTTGCAAGATTGACCACACTGAGCTCGACCACAAATCATGGGGAATGAGAAGAAAGATGATGGAGTAGGAGATCATTTTAAACTATTTCTCTAGGAATCCCTTGCACGACAAAGGAAAGAAATGATGGACACGTTTGCACAGATCCTTTGGTGTCTGCCCACATGAGACACATCTTCATCAAACGGCCATGCAATCCCTTTCAAGGTACAAGTAAATTTTAATATTCCATTATTTGAAAGACCGATATATGTAGATGTTGTAGATAAATGGCTGAATTATATCGAAGGGTATTTTTCGTTCCATAATTGTTTTCGATAGGGAAAAGATTACTTTTTCACTCCTTAAGGCCGTCCCACATGTTAAGGACTGGTGGGATACTTACTCTCAGCAAAGGGAGATAGAGGAATTTGCAATATTTTCGGTCGCCCCCACATGGGATTCCTTCAGGGATGCCATTAAAGAACAATACTACTCTATTGGAAGCTACAAGGACCAATACATAAGATGGACCATCCTACGTCAGGAAAGGGACCAGACATTACCAAATTTCACCAATATTTTCCATACCCCGAGCACCAAATTGGGTATCAAATACTGTGAACAACATCTGGTACTCAAATACCACAACTATTTTCATAGATACATTCAAACATAAATGGATTTTATGGAAATCATATCATTGGGTATGACTTATAGATATGATGTCAAGATCGAGCAAAAAATTAAGCAGAAGAGGCAAGAGTTTGGATTTGCAAAATCCTCACAGCCGAAGAAGGGAAAAGACTGCCCCAACCCACAAAACAAAGGAAAGAGAAAATATGGCCACTCTTAGGACAACCAGTCCAAGCCGCAACACAAGAAGGGTAATGAGAATTTGAAGAAGGACACAGTAAAGTGGTGTGAATATCATAAAATCCCTTGTCACGACACCGAAGAATGTCACTCCAAGAAGTCACTAGTGGTTGAGTTGAAAGATTCTGAGTTCGAGGCATATTTTGAATTCGAATCATATCCACAAGGAGGGAAGTGAATTATTTTTTCCAAACCCAACACCACTATGTCTACCACCAAAGTCCAACCAGGCGAACCAGAAGAACCAGAGGAAGGGGAACACCTCTTTCACTCACAAATGTGGGTAAAGGGGGATCTGCTTCATTTCATTGTCGATAGTGGTAGTCATAAGAACCTGATGTCAGCAAAGGTCATCAAGAAGCTAGACATGTCAATGAAACCACACCTACAACCCTACACCATCAGTTGGCTTCACCAAGGAAGATATCTCCGCGTTAGCCAATAGTGCCATCTTCCCTACGACATCAAGGCCTTCAAAGATGAGGTATTGTGTGATATTTCTCCCCTTGAACTTTGTGATGTTATTTTAGGACATCCATATTTGTAGAAGTGACATGTTGTGTATGAGTCTAGACCCCGTAGTGTTATTATTACTTTGGGTAGACAATTGTATATGATACTAGAGGTAGCGACACCTATGAATATTTCTTTAATCTCTGCTAAGCAATGCAGTAAGGTCATTTCATAGACCATGAAGTTAGTCTTCTTTGTGATTTATGCTCACAGTAAGCAGAAGGTCACTGCCACATTCATGACCTCTACACAGAGCCTCTCTTTGCAGCAGAATCAAGTGGACAGAATCATGGAAGAGTACAGAGACATCTTCTCCTCACCCACCGGGGTATCGACTCAATGCCAAGTCAAGCATCCAATTGATCTAACCCCCAGTGCACCTCTTCCTAATGGACCATTTTATCCTCACTTGCTAATGGAAAATGATGAAATCAAGCATTAGATCCAAGAGCTGCTTCAAAAGGGGCACAACATACCCAACTCCTCCCCTTGCGGAAGCATGATTGTACTGGTGCAGAAGAAATACGAGACTTGGTGACTCTGCATTGATTACAGAGAATTAAACAAAATCACAATTAGGAATTGGTACCCAATTCCATGAATTGATGACCTTCTTGAATAACTCAAGGGGGACAATTTCTTCAACAAGATTGACCTAAAGTCTGGCTACCACTAGGTTCCCATCGAACCGACTAATGTATGGAAGACAACGTTGAAATCAAAAGAAGGTATCTTTGAATGGCTGGTCATGCCCTTTGGCCTAACAAATCCACCAACAACTTTCATGAGGTTGATGGATGATGTATTGATACCCTTGACCAACTATTTTGTGGTGGTATATCTGGATGACATCCTCATCTTCAACATAAATTGGGAGGAGCACATGCAACATATTCAATAGGTTTTGAGCACTCTACGAAAACATAAGCTATATGCCAACTTTGAAAAATGCTCCTTTGGTATGGACATGGTCCAATACTTGGGCTACATTGTTGATGAACATGGGGTACATGTGGATCCAACTAAGATCTAATTCAGTCGTGACTGGCCAACCTCAACCACACTAACCAAGCTTCGAAGCTTCTTGGAACTTGCCAACTTCTACCGACGATTCTTGTTGGGATTCTCCCATATCGCATGGGCCCTCAACCAAGTGAACAAGGGTGGTGGTAAGGAAAATTTCGCGTGGGGAAGGTACAACAATGAGCATTTGATGATACAAAGCATCATTTATGCTTAGCTACAGTACTCTCCTTACTCGATCTACAACAATCATTTGAGATTGAGACTGATGCATCTGACTATGCTATAGGCGCAGTTCTCACTCAACATGATCATCTGATAGCATACCATAGTGAGACACTCTTAGATACTGTCCGAAAATACCCCACCTATGACAAGGAAATGTATTCCATTGTACAAGCCTGCTGTCAATGGAAACATTACATTCTGGGAAAGGAGACAATCATCCACACTAATCACAAGCCTTTGTAGTTCATACAGACACAGGGGAAGTTGTATAATGACTACCATCAGAAGTGGTCCACCTACCTGCAACAGTTCCATATCAACATCAAGTATAAGATAGGGAGGAAAAATCATGTCATTGAGTGCCTTAGTCGACCTCCCTTGGATGCACTCACCATCGTGATCCATTGTTGTAGGCATGAGGCATCTGAGTGGCCCCAAATTTATCAACAAGATCCAAAGTTCACCACCACCTATCATCTCTTGTGTACAGGCCTGAATGTCACCAATTTTCACATTTAGGATGGAATGTTATGCCATATGGGCCATCTCTATGTTCCTGCAAGAAGGCGTGCAAAGATGGTTTGGAAGGCTCACTACAGTCATATGGTTGGACATTTTGGCATGGAGAAAACTGTGGTCGTTCTACATAAACATTTTTATTGGCCAAAACTTCGATAGGATGTCAACAAGTATATAATATCTTACACTGCTTGTTCCATTGCCAATCCAACCATCAAGAAGCAAGGCTTATACACCCCTCTTCCTACTCCCAAGAGGCCTTGGGAATCCATCTCGATGTTTTACATGTCTAGCCTTCCATCCACCAAGTAATGAAATGATTGTGGATTTTTGGTGGTTGATCGGTTTTAAAAGATGACCATTCTCACAGCTTGCAAGAAGAACATCACAATGAAAGATATTGCCAAGCTCTTCTTCGAACGAGTGTGGGTCCATTTTGGGATACCATAGACCATCATCTCCAATAAGGACAATAGGTTCCTCAACACATTTTGTTTGAGTCTCTAGTCACCGTTGGACACCAAGCTCACTAAATCCACTACCTTCCACCCTCAAACCGATGGAAAAACAAAGGCCGTCTATCAGATGATTGTGCTCATCCTGCACATGCATAAGTCTAAGCATTTGCACACATTGTATGAGAGTCTTCCCTATATTCAACACAACTACAACATGGCTCTCCATAGCTCCACCATCCATATCCCCTTTCAGGTGGGGTTGGGATTCCAACCCTTGGGTACCATTGATGTTGCAATACCTCTTCCAACCACATAGACAAAATCTTCCCATGTTCAGTCTAAGGATGACAAAGACACTAGATTCATTGAGCGAGTTCATCACACACCAACAAGTCCATGAGATTTTGTAGAAATCCAATACTAAGTACAAGCAACGCCATGATCAACACCGAGTACCACATAGGTTTTAGGTGGGAGACAAGGTCTGGTTATATTTTCAGAAATAATTCCTTACAGGGCCCCATCGAAATATCTGTCCACTTTGATATGGGCCTTATACTCTCACGAAGGTTGTGGGTGACAATGATTTTGTGCTCAACACTCCCCC
The DNA here is from genome assembly GCA_009831015.1 of Picea engelmannii. Lineage (NCBI taxonomy): Eukaryota > Viridiplantae > Streptophyta > Pinopsida > Pinales > Pinaceae > Picea > Picea engelmannii. The sequence goes on along the minus strand of ML777943.1, from coordinate 327,113 downwards.
CTTCCTTGGATTGCACCTAGTGTTCAAGGTGGACCTCCTCCTACCATATTTTCCACCATTGTTGGACACCATGGAGATTGCATAACAATTGACACCAACACAACTCAAACCTAACTATATGGAATGAGCATCCACTGATCAAATAGTGGACACACAGGTCAAGGGCACTCACCAACAGAGGATCCAACTTTATCAGGTTGTCAAGGTAGGGAATCTCTTGCACCAAGGAAAGTGGCTCAACCAGATCCAAATTCAACATAAATTTTCTCACCTGATGGGGGAACTCAAAGCAATGGAGACCATTTCTTCCTAAGGGGGGAGGACTGATCTAGGTGAATATTGGTGGCCACCCACCTATTCCAACTGGCTCCTCTTGAAAGTTTTTAGTTCAACACATTCTTTTGTAATTCTTTGTAATTGTGGGTTCTACACTTATGGGGCTGTCTGAAGCTCTACACAGCTTCCAGGTGGATATTGGTGTCAGCCCACCTAATCCAACTGGCTTATTTTGGAAGTTTTCATGTTAGTACATCTTTTTGTACTTCAAGGGACATTTTGGGGCCCTAAACAATGTTTTTTTGGCTTGCCATAGTCAAACTATAGACAAAGTCTTAGTTTGATGGCATACTGTGTAGTTCTCAAAATACATTTACAATGGGCTATCACGCGCCTAAAACGGAGGTCGTATGAAAAATTTACGACCCCGTGATGTTGAGGTACTAACTTACCCATTGGGGCTCACATAAATTTTGGCGTTTCATCTCCTAGGGTTAGGTTTTTGGATGTATAGGGTTTTGGAATTCATGTGTATTGTTAAAAAGGACTCTAGAGCCTCATTGTGATGATTCTTCTCAGATGGATTCACGTAGCAACCACATCTCGTCTCAGAGATAACTACCACCATTCGAGCAAGTTGTTTTCAGTTCTGTAGTTTTACAGTTTCAACCTATTTTATTTTTTCAATAGAAGTTATTGTTCACTAGATATCAATTGTTTTTCTCTATATCTCTGTGTTGTTGTATTCAGTCTATTATTTATTTCGTTCCGGTCATAAATGAGGATAATTAATGGAATTGATTTTATTCATTTTTGTTTAAATATCATGCTTTGATTCTTGTAATTTCTATAGGGTGCCATAGATTAGAGACTAGGGTCATGGAGGAGGGAAACACTCTTGCGACTGGAAATATCGACTATATTGAGTTTTATTATCTTCTATTATAAAGTTTCATTTTGTAAGTCTTTTAGTTCATTGTGGGAAAAAATATAAGAATGTTGTTTCTTTGTCTAGTTTCCGAAGAGATGAACCACACCTAGGAAAAAAACGACTTGAGCTCTTGCTTCGAGTAAGAGGAGAAATATCTACTTCCAAGATGCACCTGATAGTTGCGAGGGTGGAAGTGGTCAATGGGTGACCAATGTGTGCCATTTTATATCTAGGGAACCATATATCATTTTTCCATGTTTGGGCACTTGCTTTCATTTTGTATATTGGGGATGATGTCCTATTTTTTATAAAATATACAATTGAGATGATTTTGAACACACACACATCTCATGGCACGTGTTCTATGAATTGAAGCGAGATGTGTTCTATGAATTGAAGTGTTTGTGTATTTTATGTTGATGAATGATTATGATGATGGTTATGATGATGATGAGGATGATTTACCCCTATACATATGAAAAGTGAAAACACAATAAGTATCAACACATCCAATTAATATCATCACATTAATTAATTGTCCATTGGGTCACCCTACTTGGACACAATACACTAGTTGATAGATGTTAAACCAATTATGTTAAAAATAATTTTGTATCTTGATGCAATTACCATATTGTATATGTAACATTGAACACAAGCTAAGTCACTTGACACGAGGACATAGGACATGAAGAACACAAAAATATGAGTGTCTGACACGAGAAACAACGACCTTGGAAAGAAGAAATGGAGGACATTGTTTACACACACACACACACACACACACACACACACACACACACACACACACACACACACACACACAAACATANACACACACACACACACACACACACACACACACACACACACACACACACACACACACACACACACAAACATATAATTATATATTAATTTTTTTTACAAATTATACATACAAAAATAAAATAGAGACGTACAAATTCAAATTTTGTTAGAAACTAGAACATTTACATGATACAAATGTAATCATTCAACTAGTTACTACTTACTAGTACTACATTAATGACGATGAAATAACAAACACACCAAAAATTAGAACCATAAGCTACGATTTCCTCATTAATTCACTAACATCAAAATGTGTTACATAGGAACTGAGTCACTGATACTATGGGTGGGAATGCCAATGGAAAATACAAAATAGGTTAGATATTAGAACCATAGATGGAAGAATCTCATAGCTCATCAGTAGTCCTCCATGTCATAATCATCAAAGCCAACATCATTGCCACTACTCTCTCCTCCATATTTCTCCTCCTCCTATATATCCAATCTAATGTATGCATCTGTGGGTATGGAGTATGACCCCTCAAAAAGTCCTCCCTTTCTATGTTTGGTTTTTTGACATTTTAGTAGCCACGGGAGGTATTAACTTCCATGTGTAGCCTATGACTTATAATATAATATTTCAGAAGCAAGTGAACCATTAAACATATGTGTGGAAACCCTAGAAGAAAAGTCGGCCTAGAAGAATAAATAATATTAGAATATTATCTTCCAAAAAGATAAGTCGACTCCACAAGAAAAAGATAAACATAAAATATAATTACCAGAAAGTTAGGTCGACCCAGCTAGAAAAGTCACTAGATAGATTAATATAAATAAAGGATGTTTTATCTCATTTTCATACCCAGTCAAAGTGCAAGTCTTGTGGAGAGATGCAGTTGCAAGGAGGAATAAGGGTGTATGTTCATCTCTTGGTCCTTGTGTATCTCTAGTGCTATCAAGTGATATTCATGGTGATACTATTGCTAAGTATGGCGCATGTTGGAGAGAGTAGTGCAGTTGCAGCTGTTGCATTTGTGTATGGTACTTGTTCTGTGGATATGGAGACTCTCTCTCTTATGATTTACCCTTGGAGGAGGAGTTCTCTACTTGTCTTGAGTTGTTGTTGCAGTTAGTGGCTAGGGTTTATCTGTTAGTTTTAGAATAGGTTTGCCAGAATTATTCTAAGTAAAGTTTAATGTTCTTAGGGGTGGCACATCTGAATGACTATGGTTGGGTGACAATGATGTGACATTGTCTATGGTTAAATGAGCATACCAAAATTTCAACATGGGATCAGATTTGGTTTCATTCATAACAGTCTAACCACTGGAAGGAAAATCCTCATTTTCCCCCATTTCCAAGCTCATTGCGCACTTATTGAACTCACTAAGAAGTTCACCTAATTAGGGCGCATCTCTTCCTTAGATCAAATCTACAAATTTATGAAGTTGAGAAATTAGGGTTTCCTCATAAAACCCTAGGTTGCAATGCTAGTTCCTTTGTGCCAACTCCTTCATGCCAGTTGCAACACCAATTGCAGTTCCAGTTGCAACAATACCAGTTGCAACACTAGTTGCAGTGCCAACACCAGTTGCAGTGCCAACACCAGTTGCAGTAAAGTTTTTGTGAAACATTGGGCCAAATTGTTGGTTGTTCTAGTGCACCTTACCCTAGTGCATCTCCATTTACCTTTAGATTGCAAGTTGGAGCACCTTTAAGTTTTAGGGTTCGTCACTGCTTTCCGCTGCTTCCAGATGGAGCCACTATTTGTCACTACCTGTCACTACTGCCAGAGGTATGTACTTATATATGTTTAAGCTGTATCACTATTTTGAGTGTGATTTCAGGAGAAGGGATCTCTAGCCCAAGAAACAATCATAGATACAGATGGATCTCAGATCCAACACATTCAGAGGAACAATGCACTCTAAGTTTGATTGTTTTCATATGCCTCTAGATGTTATGGCATTATTGTGACCTTATAAACATATAGTTTTATTTTGATCTATTGAAGTTATGATTATCATACTAACCTCTATTCAAAGCTAAAGTTAGAAACTAACTTTTAGTCAAAGTATTAGATTTATTAAGGTTGAGATTTTAGATTTTATTTGCATTATATTCTCTAACTCATATTTTTGTTAAGAAAGCATATTGTCTTAGTGCAGGGGACAATTTGAAGAGAATAATTATCATCTTGAGTGAAGGAGACTCAAAAGAAAATCAACAACACTCATTCTTGAAGATAAAACTCTAGGTTCCATGTTTGATTGATTAAATTAATAATTTTCCAATTTGCACATATCAAGTTTGAAAATTTCTACATTACTAGTTATGACAAGAATCCTTGAAAGGTTCTATTACTGCTAGATACAATGAATACTTGGAAACATGTGAGTACTATTGATATAAATGCTTATTGTACTTGTTTGCAAGATGAAATAACATCTCCTCTAAGAGATACTTCTTGTTTTTCTTCCAGGTAGTTCACCTTGGTAATAATATGATACTTACCATGAGATTACATTTTATTCTTGATGGAAATGATATTATACCTTTTTCTCTTGTTGCTCTTGTCTTTGGAAGGTTATTTTATAAATTACATGGAGGTTACCATGGATGAATGATTGATCAAAAAACTAGAAGAGTGTTTTTCCTATTTCTTATTATTGTATTTTTATTTTGGCTCTCGTTTCGGGTAGGTCACAAAAAATATCTCTGAGAAGGAGCTACTGTGATTATTGTTCTCGTTCTTGTTTTTATTATTATAAGAATATTATTATTTTCCCCTTTGCTGTCCTTGTTCTAGGAAGGTCACAAATGGTAACTCGGAGGGACGATATAGTGATGGTTGGAGAAGACAACATATTAGATAGTCTCTAGTTTGAGACATGGAGCAGACTATCTAGATAAGAAGTTGTCATGAGTGGGCCTAATGGTTAAGAACATGTGTTTCCTCTTAAGAGGTCACAGGTTCAAATCCAGAGGGGGGTAGGGTATGTATACCTTCATAGACTTTACCAGTCAAATCGCTGGGCGGAGGGGGGTCCCTTGTCCCACAAACAAGGGGGTCTCATACACCAATTTAGTGTGTTGGCCTGGCCGTGACCTTAAAAATAGATTATTATTATTATTATACACGACTGCATACATCCATGTACCAAAGAAGAAGAAAATGGAGAAGGTTACTTTTGCGAGATACAAAGTATCTCATACGAAGATTGATTGTAAGGAGAAAACGACTCCAAAGATGACCGAACAAATCCCTTTAGTGCAGTTGATCACTCTTCAGATCATCAGGAAGAGTTAGTAGAGACGTAAGGGCCTACTCATAATCATTGCAGTAAGCAGGAAGAGACCAACATGGTCCCGTGACACCTTGTAGGATCCAAATCCATATACATTGAAGATCCATATCATGAGGAGCATATGGCTCCACCAGTGATGAGGCAGGCAACCCCACCAAGTACCAGCTTAGAAGGACCTAGATTTTAGATGGATTCAACCCTCACAATCCAGTAAGGAGGAGAAACCTCCCTAGGACCATTCATAGGATACTTTAGAGGAAATAATCACATACAAAGGGAGTAGATGGATCCATAGATTATAGAGACTCAGAGTGAGCCTGATCTCAACAAGAGTCAGTGGCTTAAAGAATTTCATTTAGAAAGTATTCCTCCTCAGATTCAGATGGGAGAGAGAGACATCTTCAAGAATGACATAAATGTGCCATGAGTTGAGGAGGCTAGATCAAATCTTCAGAGGCTTTGAGGAGATATGAGATCTCCTGGGAATATTCCTTAGTTTCAGTGACAGAGGAGGAATCCAGTTAGAAGGATTGTAACATGGAACTTTTTCCTTGAGACTAAAAGGGAAGTTAGTGGTGACTTCCAAATTTATCTACAAGATAAAAAATGCTACTGATGGAAACATAGAGATGTACACATCATGATTTGTGTCCAGAGGATTCTCCAAACAATAGGGATAAGACTGTGATGAGACACTTTCTCTAAAAGTTAGAAGAAGTATACATAGAGAAACCTTAAGATACATAAGAAGGAGTATCATGTCTGTAGATTGAAGAAGGACTTGTAAGATCCTAAGAAGGAACCTAGGGCATGATATGCCAGATCATACAGTTTCATGATGATCTTGGGATTTACCAAGAGCATGTGGTAGGATGTTCAACTTATGGTGAAATAGTGTGGCTTCGGTAGCTGATTACAAGATTGTTTGATCAAGAGTTGGAGGCTACCTGTATCTTTTGTGACAACTAGAGTTTCATAAAGTTTTTAGAGAACCCAGTGTGTCATGAAAAGTCCAAGCATATTGAGATAAAGTACCATTATATCCAAGAAATGGTACAAAAGGGAGCAATGAAGCTCCATTATATTGCTGCCGATGAACATGTAGCATATATATTGACCAAGCTTCTGTAGGGGACAATATTGGAGTAGTACAGATATATTTCTCCAGTAGTGAGAAGTAATGTTTTTCTCCAGTAGTGAGAATTGATGTGTTCCCCAGTAGCGGGAAGTGATGTGATCCCGAGTAGTGGGAGATAGTCCAATGTAGGTTGGTATGCTACTCCAACACAGGCTGATATGTTACTCCAACATAGTTTGGTATGATACTCCAATGCAGGATCGTATAATACCCCAATGCAGGTTGGTATGCTAATCCAACACAGGTTGGTATATTACCCCAGTGTAGGTTGGTATGCGACTCCAACGCATGCTGGTATATTACCCCAACGCAGGTTGGTATGCTACTCCAACACAGGTTGGTATATTACCCCAACATAGGTTGGTATGCTACTCCAACGCATGCTGGTATATTACCCAAGAGTAGGTTGGTATGATACTCCAACGTAGGCTGGTATGTTACCCCAATGTAGGTTGGTATGATAATCCAACAAAGGCTGGTACGCTACTCCAGTGAAAGTGAAAAAATTCTTATGATAACCTGTGTGGCTATGGTGATGCTACTTGTAGAATGGTCTACAAGACCATGTGATTATTTCCAATTCCATGTGATATGGATGGATATGTTTGGGACCACTACATAAATAACATCTTAGTTAATACCTCCCTAGCTAAAAGGGAGTGTTTATTTTTTGGTAGATGTGGGAGGTATTAACCTCCATGTATAAACTAAGACTTAGAATAGAATATTTCAGAAGCAAGTGAACCATTAAAAAAATGTGTGGAAAACCTAGAAGACAAGTCAACCCAACAGAATAAATAATATTATAATATTATCTTCCAAAAAGACAAGTCGGCTCTGCAGGAAAAAACTAAACATAAAATATAATTACGACAAATTCAGGTCGGCCCAGCCAGGATAGTCATTGGACAGATTAATATAAATAGAGAGAGTTTTAACTCATTTGCATACCCAGTCAGAGTGCAAGTCTTGTGGAGAGCTGCAATTGCAGCTACAACTGCAATTGGAAGGAGGAATATGGGCATATGGTCATCTCTTGGTCTTGGTCTCTCTCTAGCACTATCAAGTGATATTCTTGGTGATACTCTTGGTGATATTCTTACTAAGTATGGCACAAGTTTGAGAGAGAAGTGCAACTGCAGCTGCTGCAGTTTTGTATTGTACTTGTTCGGTGGATATGGAGATTCTCTCTCTTGTGCACTGTTATCACGCAATTTGTACTTTCCCAAAATCCCAAGGCATGTGGGTACATAATTGGCGTAACTGGGAATAACCTATCACTGTCACCTTAATAGGAGATCCCTTTCTATTTAGGAGTATGTCAATACTACCCCAGGGGAGACGTCCCCAGTGACCTGGGGGTTTGAGAAGGCTAAGGGAAATAGTCATAAGGAAATCCTACCCCTCTCACATATCACTCAAATCAAAAGATTTGTTTTATGTGTTAAGGATGAAGAAAATTGATATTATTGTGTACCTTCCCAAAACAAGACAACAAGGAAAACGAGGCACTTTTCACATACCAGATGATTGTTAGTACTTCATAAGACAATAAACCTTCATAAAATAAACTAGCTAATTATGAATTTGCAACAATGCAACAGTTTATAACAACAATTAATAACTTATAATAGCCACAAGATTCCTTCCTTGAAATTTCTTTAAAAAGACAACAAAAAGTGACTTTGACTAGGAAAATTGATAGTAAGTTGTCACAAGCAAAGTTGGAAATGTTTAGCTAGATTTTAATATCACTTTTGCAGATATTTTTCTACAGTTAGATGGCTGTATCTATCTTTTTCAACAACAACAAGTTTAAATGGTGAAAAGTGCAAGAAAACTACACACAAAATTAGCACTTACCAAGTAGATTCACTAGCAATTACCACAATGGAATTTTGATCGGCTCTAGTGAAAGTTATGTAGGTAAATGTGCTGAATTAATGTATGTTTATATGGCTGTAGCAATGTTTTTCTACAATGGAAAGTTAGCTTAGGAGTTAGTCTATTTTAGGGTTAGAAAATGTTAGTAAAGAGTTGAAGGATAAGAGTATAAGTGTTTGTTTGATCAATCACCACTTGTAGAAGGTAGTTTAGTGCATTTCTAGGGTAAATGGAGTCACTAATGGCAGCAACAAATATTAATAGAAAGATAAAAATGATAATGATATGTTGAAGGGTGGAGAGGACAAGAGAGGTGTTGGTATCCCAAGGCCTGAAAAATCCACTTCCAAGAGAAAATTTGCTAGAAAGTAACAAGGGTTAGGCCCTAGTGATTTTCTCTTTCCTTGAACAAAATGTAATAAAATATGAAATTGGGAAATGGAAGTAGGGTTACTAGAGTGCTACAATGGTAGGTCTCTAGTATCTACTTCAAATTAGGTGTTTTTCAAGAAATTTTAACACATGGAAGATTATAGGGAAACATATAGTAACATATATCTTTCCCTTAGGGTTTCAAGCTAGCAATTTCATAATATTAGACATGAAACAAGTAAAAATAACCATAAGAATTCATTCACAATAAATAAATGTAGATTTTCCACTTACTTCACCAATAATAGTCTAGAAAATCACCCTAGTTGAAGATCCTCCACAAGAAAATAACCAAAATGAACCAAAAATTGCCTCGTTCAAGAAGTGCGCACCACTAGTTTCAGCCAATAACACTCAAGGGAGGCCGAATTTCAGACCTCTACTTGAGTGACGAATCAATGATGAAAAAATCCAAGAGTTTTATCTCTTATTTATACAATGACAATGACCTTTAATTGTCTTTTAGGTCATAAAAGGCTGACATGACCAGTTTACATCAAAAATCCAATTTTTACATAAAATTAACAATTAAAACCCTAATTTGACTTTAGGGATGATGTCATGCCCCTCTTAGGGTGACTTTAGGCCCCATCATGGAATGCTAGGCCTCAACTGTGAAACTTTGGGCCTCAAAAGGCCTCAAAAGATGTTGCACGTGCCAACTAGCACCAAAACGTCCTCATGCCAAACCTTAACTGATGACGTCAAGGGTCAATATGATGATGTTAGGGGCCTTCAAGGGACAATGTCATGGTGGAAGGGAAAGAACCCTGTGGGTCTAGGCCTACCAGAGTGTCTTGGGAGAAACATCCTTCTTCTTTCCTAGTGCGATCCTTTGGTGTCTCTCTGCCCCTAGTTGGGGTCACAACATCCATCTGGTGGGATTTTAGCCCCATGGAGGTCCGAGCTAATCCTCTCCCCATATGTACCTGGCCACTGGGCATGGTCCTGCAGCAACAAAAAGTATGAACTCCATGGGCTTATAAGTCACAAGGATAATAACAATGTCAATCACATATAATAATCAAATTACCCAAACATCTGCACCAAACCCCCCTTTACCCAGACAAATGCTCAAAGACGTTATGTAGTTTAACACACCAGGTTTGGAGAGGGTTTCAGGATGTCCTATTGGGTTAATCCTCCTCAAGTTTGTTGTTTTTCCCAGGTGAAGACTGATCTAGGTCATGTAAGTGTATGCAATGGTGTAGGGGAACGTTTGGGTAAGGGGTGGAGTGATAACAGGGAAATGTAGGTCTTGCCTATGGGTGCCTCTGTAGAGGGTGAGATGTACCTTGTCAATGATGCCATTGTTTCCTAGCCCATTCAATGCATTTTATTCTTTTCCTTATTGATTTTTCTCTTCAAGAGAATAGATGGGGGACATTAGCATGGTGTGGTGACCAGTGGTGACAACATTACCCACAAGCACTTCACAGAAATGAGAAGTCTGGCTTGTGATGAGACCCCCTTTCTCTTGGTTATGCCACCAAGAGACACTACCATGTTTTGGTGACCATATAGATGGTAGTGTCATACCGCTACATTCACATGGACCTAATAGGTTGACTCATGATGAGACCCCCTATCCACCAACTAGACTTTGAGTTTCATTTTATCTTACAGGTCCCCTTTTCTTACTGAGAAGCCTTTTATTTCTTTATCTGGAATCCCTAGGAAAAGCATCTCAAGGTTTCAATTTGGATTTAAAATTTTTCCAGCTACTTTTACCCTTTGGGAATTTAGCCCCTTCTTCCCACAAGGTAAGGTACAACCCTTACTAGTGTGGAAAACTGGATGCCCAAACAAAGGTAGGGGAAGATAAGATGGACAATGATGAGAAGTGGTAAGTATGGAAGGAATGGAGGATGAAATTTCATAGAACCACCTAGTGGCAACTCATCCCTAAGGGAACCAACTTACTAGGGCACTCTATCACCCCCCCAAGTATGAAAAAGTTAAAGAGCATAATTTCCAAGCAAATGTTATGAAAAAAAGGAGAGTTCATTGCGACATATCAAAATGCTTCGAAAATTAGAGTGACACATACCATGATACCTGAAATCATTACCTCATGGATCAAGACCCACTTCTACTTCAGGATTAGTTTTATGGGATGGATGCTGCTGCTGCTGCTGATAGATATGATGCACTGAAGAAAATATGGGCCCTCCAGGGCCAAGCGCAAGTCATATGGCTCTTAGTACTCCATGTCTAGGACCTGTAGGCCTTGAGACATAATCTCCTTAGTTATCCCTAGGATAGGGAATAACATCTTGCTCCAACTCGGGGACATGTGCTCACCGTAGAGCGCATGAGAACCTCAACATCTCTAGCATAACCTATAGTCTGCTGGATCTCAATAAAAAGAATTAGTTATCCTTTGGGGTGGTGATATCACCCCTCGCTCATATATGATACAATAAAATAAAAGTAAGGAAGCATATATATACAAATGGAAATAAAACTAGAACTACACTACTCTAGCATGATATGCATATGGTATATACAATGAATGCAAATTCCTACCCAAATTACCTATGCTTACCTGTGAAGTCAAGTATTTTCCCCATGATGGGGTTTGAGGAGGTGTCCACTAACCGATAATGGAAGTCTTCTTCCTTCCAATGTGGATAGATAGTAGGCTTCATTGAATGACTTCATTCTGACTCTAAAATGTCCAAGACAAAACTTTATGCATCCTTTAATATTGTTAGGCTCCCCCATATTTGTATCCCACTCTAAAGCCAAATCTCCTTGCTTGTAATCCCCTCCTTTATAATCAACTCCTTCTTGTACTCTGGTGTATTGTGTCGAGAGAGGGGGGTGGGGTTCTGTAATTAGTACATCTTCTTGGTTTGGCTCAGTCAACGAATGTTCATCATCCCCTTTCGATTTGATGAAGCCAATTCCTTTCCTTCTAAACCTGATCAAATTGTCATATTCTTGTGTAGAAAAATAGTCATCCCCATCTTCAGAGAGGTTAAAGGAATTGTAAGGATAATCACCCCAACTTGTATCTCTTTCTTGCTCTAGAACGATGGGGTGGGTTTCTATCAAAGCACTATCCTTTATGTATGTTTAATGCAAATGTAACGTCTCGTCATTACCTTGTGAAATGTTGTCCTTGTGATTTCTAGGAAGATTCTGGTCACCCTTTCTCTTGGTCCATGTTATCTAATTAATATTGTCTTCTTCTACCAAGGGAAGAGTGGTCCAACCTTGAAATAAGCATGGATATATGGAATTGTAGTCACTATGTCCATGATTATACCTTTTTATGTGTTCCATTCTCTTTGGCTTGTTATGCAAGGTGATGCAATCTTGTTCCCTGACAGGGATAGTTGCGTAGGACAAGTCCATCAATAGACTTCCACCTAAAGTAACAACCCATTCCATAGATAATATCATTCTCCAAGTTTCAGGTATATCGATAAAAAAAACATCCATTATGATGGGGAAATTAGGGTAGTCAACAAGGTGCACTTGAAGACCTTCCATCAAGCCATAGACCTTGATCCCCTTTGACTCAAATCTACGAATTCCAGTATAAGGCCCTATAACTTCCAACTCTAATTTGGTTCATAACCTTCAAACTCATCATATTGACAGATGACTCGGAGTCAAGCATGAAATTGTGAAGATATAGGTCATATATTTGCAAGGAAGTGAGAAAGGGTGTTTGCTCATTTTGCTCAGAATGATCAGTTTGTAATAATGTGGAAGTTTCTTCGAATTGCTGGTCATCTGGTGTCTATTTGGTCAAAGAAGGGATTTCCAACATTCCACAAATATTTTTGAATTTTTTTAATATATAGGCCATACTAGTGCTTAGGTTGGTCTTATCATTGCTAGGTTTTGGGAAATGTTGGGGTAGATCACCAACATACACTTGGGGATATTCAAGCTTTACCCTTGAGTCCTCACTTGTTTGGCCCAAGCATTCAATCCTAGGCTTCCTCATGTCTCTATTTTCTTGGATTTGATTTGGCGTTAACAAGGTAAATATGGAATCTACATAATTATATTTCTCATTAGTAGCATTTGGGTGATAACGTTCAAAATGGGAGTCTTTTCATGATAAGGACTTAGGATCATCTTCTTGTCTTGGAACATTTTGTAGGTTCAAAGTGTTCGGAATAAATTGTTCTTTTGGAGCATATAGTTTTATTGTCTGAGGAAGTCTCATAGAAAGAGGATTTTGGGTTTGTGATAGTGACCTTTATAACTTAGTGATTTCTTAATAGGTACCTAGATCCTTAGAGGGTTCATGCTATTTTGAAAAAATTAAGGCATCTTTCATAGTTGAGAGCCCATTATTCCAAGTACCATCCCCTTTAGGGGGAATGGTTAACTTAATCTCATCATTTACCTCTAGTATCTATGGGAAATCATGTTATTCTTCCTCAACCTCTTCCTCATTGAACCATAAGACATCATATTGGTCCTTAGAAATGGGATCACAACATTCGATATGTTCTTCAATCCAGAAAGCACCATCTTGTGCTTCCTTGAGGTTTGTAGGGAATCAATTCTTGAGGATGAATTGGAAGTTACCTTCGAAAGAATTTAAGTATTGTTTGAGAATAGAGCTATATAGTAGAAATTTAAAATCAAATTGACTAAGTAAGGTATTAAACCTTCCATTAAATTCCCTAAGAGTTTCATCGTTTTGTTTGAAGATGTTGAGATATTGGGAATAAAGGGATGCCTTATCTTCCATCACACCCCATCTTTGCAAAAAAACTTGTTCTAAATCTTCATAGGTTGTGAGGCTTTTGCTTGGGTGTTTAGTGCTCCATTTTCTATCATTTCAAGTAAGTGAGGCAAATAAAAGTCTCATGAATGTGCAGGATGTTATTTCCCAGACTGATGAAAGTCATAGCTCTCACAAACTTTGGTCCAATGTATGTTACCAGAAGCCCGAGACTCTCCGAAAAACTTGGGTATCCACGAATCAACATTTTTAGTGAGATCATGTAATCCCCCTTGGATATTGGTTAAGCCTAAAGGGTCTAATATTTCTCCGATATCCCATCTAGGAGGGGCCATGGGGAAAATAGAAACTATAGGACAAGAGAATGTGTATTGACGTCTGCTACGGGTCGTAATCATTGGAGTCACCAGGAAATATCCTTGATATTATACAAGGGTTGAAGGGATCATCCTCACTGGAGTCTCCAGGAAAGATTTTTGAAATAAAGGCTTTGGATAAAGACTTACCGAAAAGTGTCGTTCAAGGAAAATTGACTCGATGTTCCTCGACAACAGTGCCAAAATGTTATCACGCAATTTGTAATTTCCCAAAATCCCGAGGCAAGTGGGTACAAAATTGGCGTAATTGAGAATAACCTATCACTGTCACCTTAATAGGACATCCCTTTCTATTTAGGAGTATGTCAAGACTACCCCAGGGGAGATGTCCCCAGTGACTTGGGGGGTTTGAGAAGGATAAGGGAAATAGTCACAAGGAAATCCTTCCCCTCTCATATATCACTCAAATAATTTTTTTTTTTTTAATGTCTTAAGGATGAAGCAAATTGATATTATTGTGTACCTGCCCAGAACAAGACAACAAGGAAAACATGGCACTTTTCACGTACCAGATGATTGTTAGTACTTCATAAGACAATAAAAATTCATAAAATAATCTAGATGATTATGAATTTGCAGCAATGCAACATTTTATAAAAACAATTAATATATTATAACAACCACAAGATTCCTGCCTTGAAATTGCTTGAAAAAGAAAACAAAAAGTGACTTTGACTAAGCAAATTGATAGTAAGTTGTCACAAGAAAAGTTGGCAATGATTAGCTAGATTTTAATGTCACTTTTGCATATATTTTTTTGCAGTTAGAAGGTTTTAGCTATATTTTTCAACAAAAACAAGTTTAAATGTTCAAAAGTGCAAGAAAACTACACACAAAACTAACACTTACCTAGTAGATTCACTAGCATTTACCACAATTGCATTTTGATCAGTTCTAGTGAAAGTTATGTAGGTAAATGTGCCCAATTAATGTATGTTTATATGGATATAGTAATGTTTTTCTACAACATAAATTTATATTAAGATTTAGTCTAATTTAGGGTTAGAAAATGTAAGTAAAGAGTTCAACGATAAGAGTATAAGTGTTTGTTTGATCAATCACCACTTGTAGAAGGTAGTATAGTGCCTTTCTAGGATAAATGGAGTCACTAATGGCATAATAAAATATTAATATAAATATAACAATGATAATGATATGTTTAAGGGTGGATAGGATAAGAGAGGTGTTTTGATCCAGGTGGATATAGGTGGCCACCCACCTTCTCCAACTGGACCAAAACATGTTTCTGGCAATTTTGGTAATTTACTATTTTTAGCAGTTTTTAACTTCTGGGGTCATGTTGAGGCCCTAAAAGATGTTTTTTGAGAAAAATGGGCACAAAATGGATTGTAGATCATGTTTCTCACCCAAAAGTTGTATTTCTCGGATATATCTTTCCAACGAGCTATTGAGCGCCCCAAACGGAGATTGTATGCAAAAGTTACGCCCCTGGGAAGTTGACGTATCAACTACCCCCATCGGGGTCCACAAACCTTTTGGATTTTCATCTTCCGGGGTTAGGGTTTTGGATTTTACTTATGTTAAAAAGGCCCTTAGAGCCTCATTGTAATAATCATCTTCTCACGGATGTGAGTAGCCATCAAATCTCTTCTCAGAGATAAGCTACCACCATTCTAGCGAGTATTTCACTCTGTATTTTATAGTCTCTGTACATTTATTTCATTAATAGAAATCGTGTATTACTGTATATCTGTGACTCTTGTTTTATTTCCGCTATATCTCTGTTATATTGTTTTCTCTCTTGCAATATCTCTAAATATTTATGTGTTATATCTCCGCTCTCATTTTGTGCCGAAAATAATCCGGATCAGTGGTATCAGAGCAGGCTGCTCTTGATCGTTTTTCAGTGCATGTCCCCGACGAGGTCTGAGTATAGCAAGTTGGGTCTCGAGCTTGTCTCTCTTGAGGACAATCACTCTTGCACACCCAAGAAACCCTCAATGATGGAAGAAAAGAAAAACGATGGAGTAGACGATCCTATCAGTTTGTTGCTTGAGAAAGCTCTCACGCGACAGAGGGATGAAATGATGGAGAATTTTTCCCACATCCTTCAACGCCTCCCGATAGAATCAGGTGCATCTTCATCAAACGGTCACTTTGGAGGCATATCACCTTTCAAGGTACAGGTTAATTTTGATATTCCCGTATTTGATGGTCAAATAGATGCAGATGCCCTAAATAAATGGTTAAATATGCTAGAAGGTTATTTCTCTGTTCATAATTTTTCCGACAAGGAAAAGATCACCTTCGCACTCCTTAAGGCTCTTCCCCATGTCAAACATTGGTGGGAAACTTACTGGGAGCAGAGTTCCATAGAGGAGTCTGGAATATATGGGACCGATCCCACTTGAGATTTTTTTGTGGATGCGGTAAAGGAACAATATTACCCTGTTGGCAACTATGAGGACTAGTACATGAGATGGACGACACTGCGACAAGAGAGGGGCCAAGTAGTTCCAGAGTTCACCAATACCTTTCATACCTTGTGCACCAAGCTAGGTATCAATGAATCCGAACGACATTTGGTTCTGAAATACCGTGGGGCTCTACACAGATACATCCAAACTGAAATGGAGTTTTTGGACATCTCATCACTCGGTGCTGCCTATCGATATGCTGTTAAAATCGAGCAGAAATTTAAGCACCAGAAAAAATGGAAGTTTAGTTCTACAAATCCACAACAACCAAAGTATGACAAAGACAACCCTAACAAATAGTCTCCCGAAAACCAATCCAAGCCATAAGAAAAGAAGGGTCACGGGAAGACAAAGAAGGACATCGGAAAATGGTGCGATTTACACAAAATCCCCTGGCACAACACCGATGAATGTTGCTAAAAAAATTCATTGGTGGCCGAGATCAAAGACAAGGAGCCGAACCCTGATTTAGAATCTGATTCTGAAAATACTGGTAAAAGACAGATCATCGATGCAGACCCCACTGCTATTGTCACGACCGCAAAAATTCAACCAGAAGAACCAACAGATCCAGAAGAGGAGGAGCGCCTTTTTCATTCAAAGATGTGGGTGAAGGGGACCCCACTGCATTTTATTGTTGATAGCGGAAGCCAGAAGAACCTCATCTGAGCAGAGGTCGTCAAACAGTTGGGATTGTCGACAACACCACACCCGCAACCATACAACATCGGGTGGCTTCACCAAGGACGAGATCTTCGTGTCAGCCAACAATGTCGATTGTCATACGAAATCCAACCCTTCAAGTATGAGGTATTATGTGATTTTTCTCCACTGGATTCCTGTGATGTTCTCTTGGGCCAACCATATATGTGGAAACGCCATGCTATCTATGAGTCTCGACCCCGTAGTGTCATTATTACTCTGGGGGGTCATCTCTACAGGATACCAGAGGTAGTTCCAACTACTGCCCCACCTAAAAAGTGCTGCAAGGTAGTATCTCATACTACAAAATTCATCTTCTCCACAATCTGTTCAAAAGGGGAACAAAAGGATGCTGCAACCACTACAGCCTCGACCCAAGCACCTTCTATCCACCAGAAGCAGGTCTACAAGGTTGCAACAAAGCACAAAGATTCCTTCTGCACACAATCATCTCATGTATCCAAACTGGTTAAAAAGGTCCAACCCTTCCAGCCAGAGGGTCGTGATGACCTTCAACAAACCAAGCAATGCGACGGTTCCAACAAGGCAAGCAACTCACCAAGATTTAGATTCAACAATTGCTTTCCCCTCTCCCCCAGGAACTCAACTCAATGGAGACCATTGCTTCCTAAGGAGGGAGGATTGATCCAGGTGGATATCGGTGGCCACCCACCTTCTTCAACTGGACCAAAACATTGTTCTGGCAATTTTGGTAATTTACTATTTTTAGCAGTTTTTAACTTCCGGGGCAATTTTGAGGCCCTAAACGATGTTTTTTGAGAAAACAGAGAGCAACATGGATAACATGGATCATAGATCATGTTGCTCACCCAAAATTTGTAGTTCTTGGATAGATCTTTCCAACGAGCTATTGAGTGCCCCAAACAAAGATCGTATGCAAAAGTTACGCCCTTGGGAAGTTGACGTATCAACTACCCCCATCGGGGCCCACAAACCTTTTGGCTTTTCATCTTCCGGGGTTAGGGTTTTGGATTTTACTTATGTTAAAAATGCCCTTATAGCCTCATTTTAATAATCATCTTCTCACGGATGTGAGTAGCTGTCACATCTCTTCTCAGAGATAAGATACCACCATTCTAGCGAGTATTTCACTTTGTATTTTACAGTCTCTGTACATTTATTTCGTTAATAGAAATCATGTACTGTATATCTATGACTCTTGTTTTATTTCCGCTATATCTCTATTATATTGTTGTCTCTCTTGCAATATCTCTAAATATTTATGTGTTATATCTCTGCTCTCATTTCATGCCGAAAGTAATCTGGATCATGTTGGTATCCCAAGACCTCAAAAATCCATTTCCAAGAGAATTTTTTCTAGAAAGTAACAAGGGTTAGGGCCTAGCGATTTTCTCTTTCCTTGAAAAAAATGTAATAAAATATGCAATTGGGATATGGAAGTAGGGTTACTAGAGTGATACAATTATAGGGATATAGTATCTACTTCAAATTAGGTGCTTTTCCAGAAATTTTAAAACATGGAAGATTATAGGGAAAAATATAGTAACATGTCTTTCCCCTAGGGTTTCAAGCTAGCAATTTCATAATCTTAGACATGAAACAAGTAAAAATAACCATAATAATTCATTCACAATAATCGTCCTCGATGTTCTATCTGTCAATGTGCTCCGTATATACAGAGGTAAACAAAAATGGATATGTCTATCTCACGACATCCTCCAATTCCCATGTAGCCTCATATGGGCCAACATGTTTTCACTGCACCTTGAAATGTGTAATGGTTTGGTTCCTGAGCGTGGTTTCCTTCCTGCCTAATATGCATTGAGGTTCTAGCAAGAATTCTCCCTCCGGCTTCACCTGAATCACATACCGGTCAATTATATGATTAGAGTCATGTACATATTTCTTCAATAACGAAACATGGAAAACATTATGTGCCTTCACTGTGGGAGGGAGTGCTAGCCTATAGGCTACATGTCCCACTCTATATAATATGTCAAAGGGTCCACAATACCTGGGTGCCAGCTTGGCACAAGCTCCCATTCTCAGGGAACTCTTCCTGGGCCTAACCTTGAGATAGACATGGTCCCTTGCCTTGAACTCTCTGGGAGTTCTCTTCCTGTCGGCGTAACTCTTCTGTCTATCTTGAGAAAATTTTAGGTTTTTCTTTATCTAAATCACTCGTTGTTCCATTTATTTCAGCATGTTGGGGCCAATGGTAATTCTATCCACTGCATTACTCCAACTGATTGGAATCTTGCATTGTCTACCATAGAGAGCTTCAAAAGGGCTCATCTTCAATGACTCTTGATAACCATTTTTGTAGGAAAATTATACCAATCGCAAGTAGTCTTCCCACTTCTTAGGCTGATGCATCACATGCATCTTTAACATGTATTCTAATATTTGGTTTACTCTTTATATCTGTCCATTAGTTTGAGGGTGATAAGTTGTGCTAAACAACATTTTAGTCTCAAAACCAACCATCAAGGATTTCCAAAATCTTGAAGTGAATTTTGTGTCTCGGTCATATACAATCTCCCTAGGCATGCCATGCAGTTTGAATATATCCTTCAAGAATATTTTGGCAATATATATTGCCTTCAAGTTGACTTGAAAAGAATGAAATGAGTTGACTTGCTTAATTTGTCCACCACTACCATGATGGCGTCATTCTGCTTGAACGATTTTGGTAATATAGTGATGAAATCCATGGAAATGGATTCCCATTTCCATTCTGGAATTGGTAGAGGCTGTAACAACCCTACTGGGTGTCGGTGTCCTGCCTTAACTTGCTGGCATTC
Source organism: Picea engelmannii (assembly GCA_009831015.1). NCBI lineage: Eukaryota > Viridiplantae > Streptophyta > Pinopsida > Pinales > Pinaceae > Picea > Picea engelmannii. The sequence continues at coordinate 307,311 of ML777943.1, read as the reverse complement.
TATACACTTAGCTAGATAGTCAACTATGTCCTTTATCAATCCATAGCAATAGAATTATTTTCTAGTGGTCGTAATCATCTTCTGATAACCTGGATGACCAATATATGGTCTCTTGTGTAGTTCGTCCATTATGAAACTCTTCAATTCGTCACAACTTGGGATATACAATCTGTTTCTGTAATTCAACAAGCCTTCATCAAACATCTGATAGCCTTCATACTTTAGCCATGTGGGATCTTGCTTTAGGTAGGATGTCACATTCTTGAAGAATGCATCTATTTCTTATGCATTCCTGACTCTCTTCTTGACATTTGTTTCACAGGTGCTTACCGCTGCCAGGTGAATCATTTTCACACTTTTGCTAAGGGCATCAACTACCCTATTTTCCTTTCCTTTGATGTGTTTGATTTCAAAATCAAAATCACTAAGGAGAGCCATCCACCTAACTTGCCTAGCATTGAGCTTTGGTTGATCAAACATGTGCCTCAACCCCCAATGGTATGTCATATGTACAAATATCATACCCATGAGGTAATGCCTCCACATTTTTAAAGCATGCACTATGGCGGCCAACTCTAGATCATGGGTCACATAGTTGATTTCATGTTCATTCAATTTTCTATATTCATAGAAAATTACACACCCTTCTTGCATAAGGACTCCTCCGAGTCCTTCCTTACAAGCATCTATACACACGAGGAAGTAATTATCAGGGTCTGAAATATTCAGCATAGGTGCATGGGTCAGAAGGTATTTCAGTTCCTGAAATCTTTCTTCACATTCCGATGACCAAGTGAATTTAACCCCCTTTTTCTGAAGGGTAGTGATTGGACAATCAATCTTGGAAAATCCTTTTATGAACCTTCTATAGTATCCTGCTAAGCCCATAAAGGATCTGATATTAGATACATCCTTTGGGGCATGCCATTCCATGATAGATCTGATCTTGTTAGGGTCTAATGCCATTCCTTCTTCAGAAATGACATGACCTAAGTAATGGACTTGCTTCTGGAAAAAGTCACACTTGCTAAACTTAGCATAGAGCTGTTGATCTCTTAGTAATTGAACCACTAGTTTAATATGTTCTTCATGCTACTCTCTATTCTTAGAGGAAATTAGGATATCATCAATGAAAACCAATACAAATCTGTCTAGGAATTTTCTGAGTACATCATTCATTAAGCACATAAAAGTGGCGGGGGCATTGGTTAATCCAAATGGCACCACCACAAATTCATAGTGACCATATCTGGTTCTGAAGGCTGTTTTGTGGATGTCTTCATCCTTGATTCAGATTTGATGGTATCCATACCTTAAGTCAATAATTGAGAAAATTGAAGCACCCCCTAATTGGTCGAACAAGTCATCGATTCTTGGTAAGGGATACTTGTTCTTTATGGTTGTCTTATTGAGTTGTCAAAAATCTATGCACAATCAGAGTGTGCCATATTTCTTTTTCACAAACAAGGCTGGTGCTCCCCATGGAGACACACTGGGGCAGATGTAGCCTTTGTTCATCATCTCCTTTAGATGTAGCTTGAGCTCAACTAGCTCTGGTGTGCTCATCCTATAGGGTGTTCTAGACACTGGCACTGCTCCTGGTGAAAGTTCTATCAAGAATTCAATGTCTCTTCTCGAAGTTAGACCTGGTACCTATTCTAGAAACATGTCTTTATACTCTCTTAATATGGAGTGGTACTCTAGGTTTGGTTTGTCATCCTCAACAGGTTCCAAAAAATGTATTTCATATAGAGGACATCACTTTTTGCAATACTTTTTCATTTGAAGGGATGATATTTGTCTCACTGAGACATGATTTTGAATCCCTTGGAGGGTTATTTTTCTCCCTTCCTCATTTTCAGATTCCAAAATTTTATGGTAACAATCCAACTTGGTTTTATAAGTGGCTAACTAGTCCATACCAACCAATAGGTCATAAGACCCTAGGGGCAATATGTTAAGGGTCACTTGGGTTGGAAATCCATCCATGTTGAATTGGCAAGATGGTATGACCTCTTCTACCTTTCTTTTGGTTCTAGTGACTAGTTGTACCAACCATGGTTTAACATGTCTAACTGGTTGTAGTTTAAACATATCAACACTCTGAGGGGACACATAACTCAAATTAGAACCAGGGTCAATTAAAATTGAAACTAGATGGTTGGCGATCATACCTTCCATATCCACCACTTAAGCTTGGTGGTCGACTTGTTTATTATCCAAGGATGCATAAATCCATGGCATGCTCCTAGCCACATCATTGAATATGGTGTATTCTTGAATGTTGTAGACTCTCCTATTGTTCTGTTGTCTGTGTGGAAAATCTCTTAGCAGATGTTCTTCTCCATAACCCCAAAATTTAAATTTTTCTTTCTTTGGGTCATCAGTCTTTCCTAGGGTCACTTTAAAATTCTTATTTCCACTATGGGAGGGGAAATTCTGTTGATATACACTTCTAGTAGGAAGGTTCCTCCTAGAACCCTTTCCATAGCTCTTAAATCTTAAGGATTTGAACCCCTTCTTCTTGAATCCCGAACTTCTTTTCTTCTTCTAGTCCTCATGAGGTTCTCTCTGATTCTCAAACTGTTCATAACAATACCTTGCCTTCTGGATAGTATCTTATAAGGTCTTTGGCTCGTCAAACTCAATCCTGTCCCGACAGGACTGAGGTAACCCACTAATAAATCACCGCACTTTTACCTTTTCATCCCTTATGTACGGTACATACCTTATCAAATCAAGGAATTTATTGATATATTCCTCTATGGTGAGTTGTCACAGCTTGATTTCATATAATTCCTTAGTCTTCCCATCAAAGTATTTCTCTTACAGATACTTCTTCTTGAAGTTTTTCTCAAATTGTTTCCATGATAAGTCCTTCTCATTGATTCCTTTCACATTCCTAAGGTATTCCCAACAAATGGAAGACTTTCCATTTAGGTTGAAACTTGTCCAAGTGTTGTAACCATGCTCTGATATCAATTTGTAACACACCCAACCCATAGATGCTCTTTTAAGGGGTAGGGCATCATTTTTCATTTTTCTTAACTATCTCGAATCCTAGTGATCCAGATTATTTTCGGCACGAAATGAGAGTGGAGATATAATAAAGAAATGCACATAGATATCACAGATATCCAATAATATCAAAGAAATGTATCAAATATTCAACCATAAACATAGAGATACAATAATACATGATTTATATTAATGAAATAAATGTACAAAGACTGTAAAAATACAGAGTGAAAGACTCGCTAGATAGAATGGTGGCAACTTATCTCTGAGAAGATATGTGACGAATACTCACATTTGCAAGAAGATGATTAAAATTAGGCTCTGAAGGCATTTTTACAATAAAAAAGAATTCTCAAAACCCTAGACATCCAAAAACCTAACCCTAGGATATGAAGCGCCAAAAGTCACGTGGGCCCCCTTTGGGTAAGTCAGTACATCAACTTCCCAGGGTCGTAACTTTTGCATACAATTTTCGTTTTAGGTGCATGATAGCCCGTTGGAAAGGTATCGCCGAGGAGATTCCTTTTGGTTGAAATATCGAAGGAACTTCCATATTTCTCCCCATTTTACCAAAAATGTCGTTTAGAGCCTAAAAATGGCCCCGAAAGTTAAAAACTGCTAAAAATAGTAAATTACCAAAATTTCTAGAAAACTGTTTTGAGCCAGTTGGAAAAGGTGGGTGGCCACCGATATCCACCTGGATCAATCCTCCCTCCTTGGGAAGCAATGGTATCCATTGCATTGAGTGCCCGGGGGAGAGAAAAAAATGTTTGCTGACTCTGAATCTTGGTGAGCTGCTTGCCTTGCTGGAGACATCGCGCTGCTCAGTTTGTTTAAGTCTGTCACAAACCTGTTGAGGCTTAGGCTGTTCAAAAATTCAAGCTACATGAGAGGACAATGTGCAGAAGGAATATGTGTGCTTTGTTGCAACCTTTTCGACTTGCTTCTATTGGATAAAAGGTGCTTGGGGCAAGGCTATAGTGGTTGCAGTGTCCTTCTGTTCCCCTTTTGAATAGATTGTGAAGAAGCTGAATTTTGTAGTATGAGATACTACCTTACAACACTGTTTAGGTGGAACAATAATTGGAATTTCCTTTGGTATTCTGTAGAGATGACCCCCTAGAGAAACAATGACACTGCGGGGTCGAGACTCATAAAAAACATGGCATCTCCACATATATGGTTGGCCCAAGAGAACATCACAGAAATCCAGTGGGGACACATCACATAATACATCGTCCTTGAAGGGTTGGATGCCATATGACAATCGACACTGCTGGCTGACACGAAGATCTCGTCCTTGGCGAAGCCACTCGATGTTGTATGGCTGCGGGTGTGGTGTTGTCGACAATCCCAACAGTTTGATGACCTCTGCTGAGATGAGTTTCTTCTGGTTTCTGCTATCAACAATAAAATGCAGCGGGGTCCCCTTCACCCACATCTATGAATGAAAAATTTTCTCCCCCTCTTCAGGATTTGTTGGTCCTTCTGGTTGAATTGTTGCGGTCGCAACAATAACAGTGGGGTCTGTGTCAATGATTTGTCCTTTACCAATATTTTCAGAATCAGATTCCGAATCAGGGTTTGGCTCCCTGTCTTTGATCTCAGCCACCAATGAATGTTTTGAGCGACATTCATCGATGTTGTGCCAGGGGATTTTTTGGAAATTGCACCATTTTCCAGTGTCCTTCTTTGTTTTCCCATGACCCTTCTTTTCCCGTGGCTTGGACTAGTTTTCAAAAGACTGTTTGTTAGGACCGTATTTGTCATACTTTGGTTGTTGCAGATTTGAAGACTCGAACTCCCATTTGTTCTGGTGCTTAAATTTATGCTCTATTTTAACATCATATCGATAAGCAACACCTAGTGATGAGATATCTAGAAAATCCATTTAAGTTTGGATGTATATGTGTAGAGCCCCATGATATTTTAGAACCAAATGTTGTTCAGTGTATTTGATATCGGACTTGGTGCACAAGGTATGGAAGGTATTGGTGAACTCCATAACTGCTTGGCCCCTCTCTTGCCGTAGCGTGGTCCATCTCATGTATTGGTCCTCATAGTTTCAAATAGGGTAATACTGTTCCTTTACCGCATCCACAAAAAAATCCCAAGTGGGCTCGACCCCATATATTCCAGACTCCTCTGTGGAACTTTTCTCCCAGTAAGTTTCCCACCAATGTTTGACATGGGGGAGAGATTTAAGGAGTGCGAAGGTGATCTTTTCCCTGCCGAAAAAATTATGAGAAGAGAAATAACCTTCTAACAGATTTAACCATTTGTCTAGGGCATTTGCATCTATCTGACCTTCAAATACGGGAATATCAAAATTAACCTGTACCTTGAAAGGAGAGGTGCTTCCAAAGTGGTCATTTGATGAAGATGCACCTGTTTCTATCGCTAGGCATTGAAGGATGTGGGAAAAATTCTCCATCATTTCGTTCCTCTGTCGCGTGAGAGCTTGCTCAAGCAACAAATTGATAGAATTGTTTGCTTCGTCATTTTTCTTGTTCTTCTTCCATGGACGGTTTCTTGGGCATGCAAGAGAAATTTTCTTCAAGAGAGACAAGCTTGAGACCCAACTTGTTATACTCGGCCTCGTCGAGGACATGCACAAAAAAAACAATCAAGAGCAACTTGCTCTGATATCACTGATCCACATTATTTTCGGCATAAAATGAGAGCGAAGATATAATAAATAAATGCACAGAGATATCATGGATAACCAATAATATAAAAGAAATGTATTAGATATGCAACCATAAACACAGAGATACACTAATACACGATTTATATTAATGAAATAAATGTACAGAGACTATAAAATTACATAGTGAAAGACTCACTAGAATGGTGGCAACTTATCTCTGAGAAGAGATGTGATGGCTACTCGCATTTGAAAGAAGATGATTACAATGAGACTTTGAAGGAACTTTTACAATAAACATGAATGCCCAAAACCCTAGACATCCAAAAATCTAACCTTAGGAGATGAAGCGCCAAAAGACATGTGGGCCCCGTTTGGATAAGTTAGTACATCAACTTCCCGGGGTCATAACTTTTGCATACGATCTCTGTTTTAGGCGCATGATAGCCCGTTGGAAAGGTATAGTTGAGGAGATTCATTTTGGAGGAAATATCAAAGGAACTTCCATATTTCTCCCTGTTTTCCCAAAAACATCGTTTAGTGCCTCAAAATGGCCCCAGAAGTTAAAAACTGCTAAAAATAGTAAATTACCAAAAAGCCAAAAAACTGTTTTGATCCAGTTGGAAAAGGTGGGTGGCCACCTATATCCACCTGGATCACCTATTTCCTAGATTTCTATCACGTCTTTCTCATCCGTCACTACCCAATCAATGCCTTTATGCTCAAAACCAAGTTCTGGGATGGACTTAATCTTCCTCTATAATATTAGCAGTAGAGGGATTCGATGCTTTGGCACTTCAACGCTTCGACACTTCGACGCTTCAACACTTCAGCGTTTCATGCCTCTTCGCTATCTACACATGAGACCACCCAAAGTCCCAAATTTCTGAAGTCCCGTAAGCTTGCCATGTGACTCCGGTATTTGGTCCTTTTGGTCCCTTTACAATACTACTCCCAAATCCTCTGGAGCCACGAAGTCCCAGACTCCTGGAGTTCCATTCACTTTACAAATCACTTTGTCTAAGCGACTCATACCAGGGACTGACACGTGTAAGGGTCAGTGGTGACACATGTCATGTTTCATTGGGTCAATAAGGTATGTGATACACATGAATCTGAGTGACACGTGGCATGCCAAACTTAGGTCCATGTCACCTTGGGTGACACCACTGCACTACGTCACTCCCGACTGACCGTCCTTTATGCCCTTTGATCTCGCGACCAAGGTTGGTCCACGTACCCCTTGGATCAACGATCTTTGCTACTTTGTAACTTCAACGTTCAATAGTTTCCTGATATATACTTCTCCTTTCTCTCGAAGTAGGTCAGTGTCGGGATGACCACAAACTAGATCTGACGGAGATGAAAAGTATCAAAGCATCCTCGAATCAATGACTCTCATTACTTCGGGTTTCGAAGCTTATCGAAACACCATGCCTCAAATTCCCCAGAGTTCCTAGTCTCCAAACTAAAGGATCTAGTGCCCCACGTCCCTTGTATATCGACAGTTGAGAGGGATCCCGAAGGATATGAGGGTCGACGTTCCTCATTACTTCATGAATTTAGGCTTCTGGGCTTTTGACATTACAACACCCTTGTTCTTCCAAAGTGGTCAGCACCGGGTTGACCTTGACATAGATCTAATGGTTCGAGGAGGTCTGCGTAACTCCAGAGATCTATGACTCGTAACTTTCGCTCAAAGGGTCTCATGGGTCCCACTGATGGGCCACCCCTAAAGGGACATATGTCATCCCATAAAAATACGGTAAGAACATGTGGCACTTGCCTCAAGCCACCACCGTCCCCTTCCCATGCCACAAGGTCTCTACACTTGGAAATGTCACCACTCGACACGTGGGCCCCCACATGCTCTTCGCTGTGATACACAAATCCCCATGATCAAATGGTCAAGAGGGGTCTTGAAGGATCCTTAGATCCACAGTCCACATTACTTCGTATCTCTGGCCTTCGAGGGTTTTGACGCTACAACATCCTTTTTCTCCCGAAGCGATCAACGTCGGGCTGAATTCATAGTAGATTCGATGGCTAGGAGAGGACCTGAAGGATCCCCAGATTAATTCTCCTGGTCACTTTGTGACTCCGAAATTCGACGTTTTGGCTTCTCTGCCACTCCATTTTCCAAAAGCAAGACTTCGCTGAAGTACCATGTGCGGGTCCCTCCTCCTAAATGATTGGATGATAGGCGGGGCTCCGAACAATCTTCCCCAAATCTATGGCTCTCCTTCAATTCGTAACTTCGGAGTTCGAGGAGTTTGATGCTATAGTATCTCCATTCTCCCGAAGTGGAACTTCGTCGAAGTTGTCTCGGTGTAGATCCAAAGCCTCAGGGGAACCCCTAAACATTCTTGATTGAAGATTCATGCTACTTCACCATGGGTAGTTGGATCCTAGTTTAGACTGTAAGATAGGTTCATCTAACCACTAGGGAAATTGTCCATCGTGGGTAACCGAATCTCCCGGTTACCTTCGACCAATTTAAGGCTAGTAAGGTCGGCAATACTCCGAAGTTCTGGACCTCCAGAGCTCCGAAGCTAGGAGGATTAGCTCCCTTAGGATTAGCCTAAGGTTCTTATGTGTTAGTCATATGGGTCCTCTCGAACGGATATCATCCACTCTTCTTCCAAACAAAAAGGTCCTCCCATTTCAAGGCTTGAACCTCGCTATTATTCCTGAGCTTTATCATGAAATGGTTAAGGACTTGGGCATGAAATACAGATCGCACAATAAGGAGTCTGAAAGAGATATCATCTTCAGATGGACATGGTCATATTGACACGATATCTCCTATCTCGACTATCCTACAGGCTTATGTACCAAGATTCCTCAAGGGATAATCTGGGGCATACAGACTATCAGTTAGAAGTGTAAGTTCACAAGGATATAAATGCATACACATATCACAATTATTCCACACATAAACCATTTATATATAAAAATATAAATTCATGCATTCATCGATTATTTCATTTCAATACAAAAAGTATGAAAACACTTATTAGAACCAGAAGATGTGATGTGACTGCTGAAAGGGGTTCCTGTTTCCACCCAACCATAGGCTCAGTCACTCCTAACGGATTTATCACTGGTCACCCTCGAGCTAGACCACGATTCTTTGATATTGAATCGTTTCTTCTGACTTAGTAATAGTTAGGGACGAAGGTTAATCTCCTCCTCCCACACTTTCTTAGCAATAGATTCCCTCGATACCAAGCAAGGAGGTATGCCTGAGTACTTCCTCAGTCACTCACAAACCTCATTTATCAGCTTGTAGCATAATCCCGCTAGCCTCTTCCTGTGATCATAACATGCTCTTTCACCGTTCCTCTTTGAACTTGAGATCTTAGTCTCTCGTCTCTGCACTCTTCACAGGTCTCCTGCTGCCCACCACGCCTTCCTTAGAAATGATTGCATGTGGCTTGAATTCCTAGTCTGTGGTCAGGTCTGAAAGCCTTACATATGGGTGCTTTACCCCATCCCCTCATTAACTCTTGAGGAGGTATTCCCACCTACAAACCTCACTGTAATTCATTCTTGGGTCAAAAGTTTGTTCTGATCCCGAGAAATTAAATCCAGCAAAGTAATGGTCTGGTGGAGGTTAATGCAACCATTCCTGGTCCCCTACACCATCACTTTCATAGAATCCATGGTCTCTCTTGGAAAACCCCCTTTTCAAAAATCATGCAACACTTATCCATTTTCTATTAATCACAAAAAATTACATTCATTGACCTTTTATACAAAGGTTCATCAAATAAAAAATTCACACATATCGAGTTTTCCATAGTCTCTTGGCCAATATAGTTAGATTTAAAAGCTGGGGGAAACAAGAGTGTTACACTTGGCATTTCTGAGCATGCTCCTTTCTTTCTCTATAAGAGTCCTATTCATGAGTTCAACAACACCATTTTGCTGAGGAGTATAAACTGTGGTCTTATGTCTTTCAATCCCAACTTCCTTGCAATAGTTTTCAAATTCCATAGATGTGAAATCACCTCCTTTATCTATTCTTAAACATTTGATTGACGTGTTAGTTCTCTTTTCAACCAAATCTTTGAATTGCTTAAAAGTATTAAATACATAATATTTTCTTTTAAGTAAATATATCCACACCTTTCTAGAGTAATCATCTATAAATGTCACAAAAATGACAATCCTCCAAAAGACAATGTAGGGGATGATCCCAAAACATATGAATGAATGTAATCAAGAATACTTTTGCTTATATATCTTCATGTTTTAAACTTTTGTCTACACTGCTTTGCAAAAACACACTACTTGCATAAGTTCAAATTCAAAAAATTTAAACTTGGAAGTGACTCACGATCAACCAATACCTTGAGCCCTTTCTCGCTCATATGACCCAAACGCTGATGGAATAAATGAGTAGAGTCACTTGCACCTTCAGATTCTACCACTGTTTGATTTATTTCAGTCCTTCCTTCAGGTCGATAAAGGTTCCTGATCCTCTTTTCCTTCATGAACACTAAGATGCCTTTGGACACCTTCAATACTCCACCTTGAATTGTACACTTATAACCAACAAAATCTAGAACTCCCAAATATATTAAGTTATTTCTAAGTTCAGGTACATGTTTCACATCTGTTAACGTTCTTACAATACCATCATACATTTTAATCCATATGCTACTAACCCCAACAATTTTACAAGAAAAATCATTTCCCATAAAAACAACACCATCATCAATAGATTGGTAAGTTGAGAACCAATTTCTATGAAGACACATGCGACTGGATGCACCATAATCTAACAACCAATGCTAATGTTGTTGTGAAACATCACAAGTAGATAATACCTCATCAACCTTACCTGAACCTGAACTTTAACTTGTTTCAGTTGAATTAGATTCCTTTTCTTCTTTTGTGGAGTCCTCTTTGGATGGTTTTTGTCTTTTCCAACAATCCTTCTTGAGATGCCCATATTTTCCACAGAACCAACATTTTTTCTTACCATTCTTTCCTCTTGTCTTAGATCTTGATGTACCTCTTTGATCTTTCCCTCTTTCTATAGATCGAACTCTAACCACCATTGCTTCTGCTGTTGAGGTTTCTTTATCAGATCTTCTCCTCATTTCATCAATCAATAGAGCTCCCACAACAATATCATAATCAATGGTGTCTGTTGTGCTAAACTACATAGATGTGACCAGATGATCCCAAGATTTAGGTAATGAACACAATATCATGATTACTTTGTCCTCATCTTTATATTTTACATCCATACTAGTTAATTGACAAATTAGGGTATTGAAAATATTTAAATGATTGACAATTTGTATACCTTCTTTCATTCATAAGCTATACAACTGCCTCTTCAAGAAGATTCAGTTCGTCAAGGAATTTTCCATATAAATAATTTCCAGTCTATTCCACAATCTTGCTGTTGTCTCCTCTCCAACGATGTTAAACATAACTTCATATACCAGAGATAGATGGATGGTACTAAGAGCTCTTGCATCCAAATCTTCCCAGACCTCATTTGTCATGCTTGCCGATTTCTTTATCTTTCCCACCAATGCCTTTTGCAATCCTTGTTACACAAGCAGATACTGCATCTTGAGCTTCCACAACTCACAATTATTCTTTCTGTTGAATTTCTCCACCTCAAACTTTGAACTCTATACCTTTTCCATTTGCAAAAACTTGACTTTCCACAGAGAAGAATTTCCACGATATCACTTGGCCTGAATGCCAAAGATATTAACAACCCACCATCATACCTCTTTTCAAATTTCTATGAATAACACGCCCTTCGTATGGCCTGGGGAGCGTTAGTCTATGAAACAATGTGCCCTTTATATTTCCTAGGGAGCATTAGTCAACGTGCCCTTTGTATGGCCTGGGGAGCGTTAGTCCCTGAAATTTTCGGTTTGACAACTTTGGGACTAACTAACACTCTTGTAACTGAGCTTAGGGAGAGTTAGGGAATAAAACGACATCAACTGCTTGGACTTCTCCTTCTTTCCTTTGTCTTCAATAGATTCAACGAAAAAATCAGGCTTGAATATTTTTTTGCTCGATAAAACGAAACTCTGACATCACTTGTTGTGCAACATAAGCATAAACACACATAGATTAATGGAAAAATAACAAGACACAACATCAATCACATCAATTGAACATAATATTTATGTGGAAAAATCCTTCTAATGGAAAAAACCACGGGGCAATGATAATAAATATTATTATTGATCAAGGGAGAATTACAATAGCCAAACATAGGCTTACAACCATCCTCTCACTCATCCCACACACAATACACTACATTTCTTGCCTTTCACCTCTACGGGTATGCATAGATATATAGTATCTATTAGACAATTAGACAAACTGATTACAACCTAATCTACCAGTTACACAAACTGATCACTGTAGTGTGCATGCATGCACATTCTATTTTTAGCTGATAAAGTGTACATGCATCCACATGAGAAATTCGTTGGCATGTTTCAACATATGTTTTATCCTATTTATTTGGACAATATAAACCCCAAAGAAAATCAAATAACTCATGAAGGTGGGCGGGCTTATAAATGATGAAGTCAAAATTCATTTGCAAGTTTGTGCTCTCGGATTTATTTCTATCTATAATTAACTTTAACCTTTGAAAGGAAATCTGGTCTATGTATTTGGTTTATTTGATAGAAATATCATTTGCACATGAAAAAGCTTAATCCTTTTCTATCAACACCATCTTTTTCAAGTTGGGCTATGTCTGGTGATGTGTAAAGATTATGGTTATAACAAATCATTATGGTTAACCTTTGTGTGATTGACTATTAAGAATTACTTAGAAAAGAAAAAAATTGTTTGATATTGCATTTATGTATAATCTTTGTATTTACATCTAAAGAGATGGCACAAAAATATGGCCATATAATATTTTTGGGACATATATAATAATGCTATAATAACTATGAATGTAAAACTTATATTTGATAGTATAAGCAATCGATTTATTTTTCTAAAACTACATAATGTTTATGATCTAAATAGATTTCCATATCTAATTTGAATCCATTATTATATTTAGTGTATATTGACACTTGCTATATTTATGGTTTTAGTCCTGTATGATTTATTCATTTTAATTTTGAAAATACTGCATTGATGGAGGGCTAAAAATCATTTATTCTTTCAACCATATAGTATGGTGTTATGAGAAAAACGTCTAAGTTTTGATTATATATATATATATATATATATATATATATATATATATATTTATTTATTTGATTATATATGACTTTTAATGACACAATTTTTTTTTATTTGGAATTTCTATTTTTTAAGTTGTTTTACAAAATGGAATTACGGGATTGCCATTCTGCGAAGAGCTTGGATTTTTTCATTAGATTTAAATTTCGATGCTGTTAATTATGTAGAAATACTGATTAATGCTGTAATTATCTGCATCGCCAGAGTAGTTGAGACACCTGTTAAACTTGGTCTCACTGAGTTACAAGCCCAAGAGAGACATAATTTCGAAGGTCTTGAAAAGGGCCTTTGGGTTCTGAATGATATACTCAATGAGGAAGTCTCATTAGCTGATACTATCCGAGATTTGGATATACTTTCAGACATTTTCCGTCTGTTTAAATATCTTACCGACTTTCAGAATAATAATTTCGACGGGATGGGCTGCCCAAAATTGCCAGTTTCTTGTAAGAAAGGATGCAGCACATCTGACTGCGTTCACATCAGGATTGCGCGACTTGCATTACACATCTGGACAGGCATGTCTAAAAGAGAACGTTGAAGATCACATATCTTAATATTGCTGTTGAATACCCAAAGGTTTCCTTAATATTGTTGTTGAAGAAAACATCTTTGTGACATTTTTGGTTTATGCCAACTTTGTTTGAGAAGTAGGTGGTTTCTATTGGTTGAAACAATATTAAGAGGCTTCTTGTCTTCCATGTTGTTTATGTTGTTTTTGTACATTAAATACCTAGTCATAGTCATGCTTCCAATGAGAAAAAAATCGTTTTTATGTGGGGGATTTGATAGGATGCATTGCCTTTAATTTCAAAATTACAAGTTATAATACACTTTTGGATTTGCTATACCTTTGTCCATGAATTCATTTCCTCCAAATTGTTATTGTCGTAGGGTAAGTGATTCTTTTGGATTTGATTCTCATAACCTTTATTTTGTCAATGTTGATGGTGATACTTGTGCTAGAGTAAAAATTCTTGAGATTTTTCCTTTATTTGTAAATATTATAGGGACCTCTCACCATAAGAACACTATTTTCAGCATATGAAGAAGTATAATGGCTATTCCAACTAGAGATGTTCCGAAACATTTTGTTTCTTCCAAACAACCCTCTAACTTGTTGATGTATATATCAAAAAGGGCAAGGCACAATTGTCAACCTTTCTTAACTCCTATATTATAATTAACTTGGAAATTATGTTCTCATAAAACTATATTTCATGAGCTCTCAAATTAAAAGGAACCTTTATCACTTCTAATCTATTATAGAGGTCAATTCTAGCACTGTTTCAAATGATTTTATAAAGTTAATGAAGAAACACAAGAGATTAATTTTATTATTGTGGCTCCTATTTGAATGACAACACCTAACCTAAATCCATCCTAGTGTTTAGCCATTTTTTTCATGGAATTCTAAATATATGTTGATCTTCTTTTCTATGAATAATTCCATATAACTTGGATAAAAGATTGCTAATCATAATGGTCCTATATTAGAGGCATTATTTTTATCCTTGCTTTTAAAAACAAGAACAATGAGGTTTTCACTCCATGGTCTACGGAAACCTTCTTTCACTACTAAACTGGAAAGTTTGTGAATGTAAGGGATGATGATAGACCCTCCAATTTATAATATTTCTTCTTGGTATCCTTCCTTGTCCTTAGTTTTCCGTTTTGCAAGCCTCCAAACTCTATGTCCTATAGATAAATGTTTTGACTCTTGTCGAAAACATTAGGGAATTCATAAAACTTTATTGTTTTCTTTAGTTTTATGAATTAGAATTTGTCACTATATTTTTTTAGAATTTAACTTAAAGAAGTTTAAAATTATTTCTTGCTTTATATTTATATTTTTGTTGACAGAGGAAATAGTGACTAGGAACTAGAGATTTCGCGAACCCGCCAACCCGAGGATCCAAAATAGGGTGACAAGGTCTCCCCAAAAGACGTCAGGCCTTGACGATCAAATTGTATCGCTTGGAACATTTGAATGCATAATGTGTAACACAGAAGAGGGGACTATGTCGGAGTTCAACAATCAATTTGTATATGGTGGAGGTTCGGGTGTTATTTGTAGGTCACAGAACAATGGAAGTTAATTTATAGGCCGGAATAATTAATGTGAATTGGGAAGAACACGATTGTGGCGGGGATGGAAGAGAGCCATAAATGGTTTGAAACCTTTTATTAATTTGGGTAAAGTGAAGCTTGCGAGTTGGAGGAGCCTCGGGTGGAATTGTAGATTGAAGGGGATTTTTTGGGTGCAAGATGTATATCACATAACAGGTGGAAAAATTTGGCTAAGTATAGAAAGGAATAACGGTCGTAGTGACAGATTCTTTGAAACATTTGTAAACCCTGGTAGTGTGAAGTTTGGGAGTTCGAGGAGTCCGCGGTGGAATTGTAGATCACATAAGTTTTGAGTGCAAGATGTATATCACAAAACAAGAAGCAACATAGTTCGAAAGCGCCAACCCGAAAACTGTGACCATACAATTAGATAAGTATGAAAATGAACAATGGTCGGTCGGATTCGTCATGTGAGGATAAATATGGAGATGAAAATTTGTCAGCCCGCCAACCCTAGAACTCGCGATCATAGAAAGGCGACTAGGTAGATAACCAGAAAGCGATAATAGATGGGAAGAAGAAAAGGGAAAAAGGGCTAAGTATATCACATAACAACATCTATTGTTCGTTTATTAATGCCGATCTTTTCAAACCCTTGGTGAGTTCTCACTAGTAAAAGCATAAATTGCAGATCACGAAAGTTTTTTGGGTGCAAGAAGTATATGACAGAACATGGGACATAAGTGTTGGACACCTCAAACCTGAGACTCGGTGGTCAGATAATTGGCTAAGTATTGAAATGGACCGCGGCTGGTTGGGCTCATGGTGTGAAGATATAGATAAAGATGAGCATATGTCAATCCCCGAATCTAGGAGGTCGTGATCATAGAGATGCGACTAAATATAGAACCACAAAGAGATAATAGAGGGGGAGCAAACATGGAAATTTTAAAGAGAAAGTGTTTATGTTTATTCCAATTGTATTCATATTAATATATATCAATAGATTATTTCTGGTCCAATTGTATTCATATTAATATATATCAATAGATTATTTCTGGTCTTAATATTTCTGTTGAATACCCCTTAATTCGTGATATTGCAATCCTTCCTAATTCTTCGATCGTGGAGTGAATTAGATGTTGTCATACTCAGCACAATAATTATAAGTTTTTTAACTAGCACATAGCACATCGGTAGTGGATGATGAACGTCGATAGTGGATGATGAACGCAGATCATCATTTGTTAAACATTTTTCATTAATTTCTCCAATACACAAATTCTATTAAGGTAGTTGGAATGGATTAATAAGTTGATTGAATTTTGTAATATTTCCATATCAAATTCATCATATTTTATAGAATACTTTGTGTCTAAATCATTTTAAATTGTCTTCATTCAATGTATATCATTCATGATCATATTCTACTGTTTATAATACTTGTAGGGATAGGATTGCATGAAGAAAGGTAAGTTTTTCTCCAAGATTAGGGTTAGGGAAAAATTAGCGTTAGGGTTTGGAAATTGAAAAAAAAACCTTGATTAGATCATGTTAGATTTTTCATAGAGTGAAGTTGGAAAATAAATAAACGAAAACACATTTTATACATTTTGTAGATGCATGTAAATATATTCATTAAAATTTATCTTCCATATTTTATTTCACTTTCTCATTATTATTATTTTTGGCCAATTCCTCATCAAATCTAAGCTACTCCCATGATATATATTTAACACAATTAAACTAAAAAAGATATAAGATCATAAAAAGGTGGAGCTAAGTATAGGATTCAAGAATAGATTTAGTGGCCTCCTCACCATGATTAATATTCCCCACAAGCCATGGTAATTGATAATAATATGTATTTAATAGAAACCGCTCAAGTGTACAATTCAAGAATATATAAGGATCATGAAAAACTCAAGCTAAGTGTTCTAAATTTAGGGGCCTC
The DNA here is from genome assembly GCA_009831015.1 of Picea engelmannii. Lineage (NCBI taxonomy): Eukaryota > Viridiplantae > Streptophyta > Pinopsida > Pinales > Pinaceae > Picea > Picea engelmannii. The sequence goes on along the minus strand of ML777943.1, from coordinate 290,365 downwards.
TTCACCATGATTAAAATCCATAAGTCACTGTAATTGATAATAATGCATAATTGATTTTACAAATCTAAGTCACCCTAATTCATAATAATGCATAATTGATTTTACTAATCTAAGGTGTGTGCATCTTTGATTAACTAATAATAAGGATATACCATTTTTAAATAACTAATATCCAATGAAGAGACTATTCAGATAATCCTCCTACTACAAATTTGAAAGCAATTGCCTAGAAATGTTAAATCTCTTTTAACACCCTGAAATCTAAATCCTAACTTTTAAAGTACTTAAAGAACATAGAAGCAACTTCCTTCGGAAATCTAAAGCCTAAGACCCAAGAAAATAGAAAAACACATTATTTTCTACTCAAGGATTTCAATTCATGGAGTGCGCACATTATGGAGTAATCATCAATATAGCTATCTAAATAATCAAACTATCAACACTAATAAGGAAATGAATTAATTAACATATCAAAGCTAATAATAAAATGAATTAATTAACATAACTAGTAATCATCAATATAACTATCTAAATAATCAAACTATCAAAACTAATAAGAAATGAATTAATTAACATATCAAAGCTAATACGAAAATGAATGAATTAACATACCCATACAAGATCATTATTACCCATCCATGCTATCCACAATGCTAAAAGCAATGTTCCTATAAAACTTTACCAGGGCTTCCATGGCGTGAACATGCATTTCTATGTAGTCATTCGTCTCATGAAAAAGAGTTACCTGTTGTGGTGGGAAATCCCCCTATGAACTAGCACTTAGGGTTATATTATGCATGCAGATAAGATCAAAAGAATCCTACTTTCTACCATCGTCCCAGACTTAATCCCCATTTCTTTCAAGCAAATACATGGTTAAACGAACATACCTTGTTCCGGATGTTCGATGTCGATCCTTCTTCACACTTGATCGCTTGCTAGCAACTATCCTCCCAAGACTAAACTGCGTACAAAACAAGCAACAAAATCTACATGCATTCGTTCTATAGATTAATGGGTTAGAGATTCAAACATATATTCACTAAACTATGAAGAACTCATATAGTGGGACGGGAAAAACATTTCTTTATTATTAACTTTAATGAATCAACTTACAATGTTGAGATCGACCACTACTATGCGAACCTGATCCTGGGATCCTCTTCAAATGTCCTCCAACTTCTTTGCTTTGTATCTCGCTTTGCACAAGGATGGCTAAAGGGTTGGGACAATGGGAATGTGAAATTGGGTAGAGTTTCTTTACTCTTATTCTCCTCTTCCAAATAGGACCCCTAACCCTTCTTTTATAGGCTAGAAGAATCTAGGTATTTGGACGAACCCTCGACCATGCATGGCCGAAAGATTCAGTTAACTCATTGTAACACCCTATTTCCCCCATTTTGTAAAAAATAACTGGACTGGCCAGAACTGTGGCAAACTCATGAATGTGAATATGTGATGTGAATGGACCTCATGGAAAAGGTCAATAAATGTGAATAACATTATGAATTTATATTGCAAGACTGCTAAGAGGGGATGTGCAGAAAAAGAGACCATGATGGTGGTGGAAGGCACCTGGAAAGGTGGTGTTAACTTCCACCGAGAATTAATACCATATTTGGACTTCACTGGCCCAAAGAACCAAAAGTGGCTCGCTAGCCCCCAATTAAATGTCTCGCAGGCTGGCAGGTTGATGTCTCTTCAGGAATTAATGAGGGATGGGGAGGTGAACCGCCCATCCGTAGAGCCGTCATGACTGACCAACGCGAGGAAAATCGCACCACACGCAACCTCGCAAGAGGATAAGGCGTGGGGTGGAAGCGATTGGGGGCAGACGCGAGGGGAAGAAGAGAACTCTGGAAATATGTAGAGTGAGTGATATCAGAGAGGAAGGAGAGTAACCTTCGCTCCTAGTCACTGGAAAACAGAGACAGAGCCTCACAACATCGTGGTCTCAACTCGGGGGTGGCTAGTGGTAAATCCGTTGGGAGTCGCCGAGCCTACGGTTGGGTGGAAACAAGCACCCCTCTTAGTAGTTTCTTGACCCCTGGTGTTATTTCTGATAAGTGTTTTTCCTTTGGCATCTTGAAATATATGTATTTTGATAATTATGCTCATAAGCTGTGAAACTATGAATGATTTCATTATAAGAATGTCTGTATGGTATTTTGATCAGTACTAGTAGTTGTATATTTGTATGGAAAGACTATGTATGGATTATGTCCTCATGAATCATTATTTATATGCGTACTGATCTAAGTTAGACTTCACGTCTAGTTCTCGGGAGGACAATACCCTTATATGCCTCAGATAGTACCCTGGGTGAACCTCCCCATAGAGATACCCTCCTTGAAAAGCCCATCAAGAATCGGGAAAGAGAATGTGAAGGCGTAAGGCCTTAGTAACCCTGCACGAGGATGAATGATCCTCTTGAACACCTGAGATGGCAGCATAAGGATGAAGTATCGAATTGACAGATGAGATCCCGTCAGGAGATCTGCGGTCACTCACGACCGTCAGATCGGAGGAAGAAGATGGAGTGTTAAGTGTCTTAACCCTGATAGGTGTTAATCAACGGACGAGATTCCATCGGGAAACCTATGGTCATGCATGCCCATTAGTTTGGTAGGAGTAAGTAGGGTGTTAAATGCCTTACCCCTTTTTTTTCTGTGTATTCGTGGACAACGAAGAATTCGGGACCGTAGATCTCCAAGGTCCATGGGAGTATCTAGACCGTTGATTTTTCCACGTCCAGGGAGTCGTGGAAGAATGCATGGGTAGGAACCAATCTGAGCCGTCAGATCTCGGCTGGAAAACTCGATAGCCATTGGATCTGTCAGGAGTTACCCGAGGGTTAAGACCTCGGTGTATATGGGCGAAATCCCCATAATAGATCTAAGCCGTTCGAATGACGGAGGCCACGTGTCGTAAGATTACCCATTTCGGGAAATCGGGAATCGCGGAGTCAGGAATCCTGATGATGAGAGTTCAAGATTTTCCATGGTGAAAACCCCGGAATAGATCTAAGTTGTTCGAATGACGGAGGCCACGTGTCGTAAGATTACCCATTTCAGGAAATTGGGAATCACGGAGTCGGGAATCCTGATGACGAGAGTTCAGGATTTTCCATGGTGAAAAACCTAGAATAGATCTAAGCCATCCGAATGGCGGAGGCCACGTGTCATAAGATTACCCATTTCGGGAAATCGGGAATCGCGAAATCGGGAATCCTGATGATGAGAGATCGGGACTTTCCATGGTGGAAATCCCGGGACAGATCTGGACCAATCAAATTTACGAAGGCTACATGTCAAAAGATTTGCCACATCGGGGAACCGGGGATTAGGAATTTGGGAGCCCCGTGATCGAGAGTTCGGACTCTCGTGATGATAAGTCCCGATGAAAGGACGATATTCTTTCGGAGGATCTCAGGGTCTGTAACGACCGTCGGATGTGAGGAATAGATGCCAGCTTTAAGCTGGTGCGTGAGTGCGCATTAAGGTAATCAACGAGCATATCTAGACAGCCAGAGTCCACCTGCCCAGATCTACGACTGAGGTTTCATTCTGGAGCCCCCTTGTTGTTCTGCCTTTAACGGT
>ML777943.1:270812-286716 GCA_009831015.1 Picea engelmannii | reverse complement strand
TGAGATTAATTCACCGTGATCAACGGTGCTCAGGTGAATTCCGGACCCCCCTTGCCATTCTGCCGTTAATGAGGGGGGGGGGTCCGGAATAGTGTGGCGTGTGAAATGGGCCCCCCTCCTATCCTGTTGACTACCATGTCACAATTCCCCTCTTCCACCTGTACTCCACTTAACCGTGCGACGGGGCCTTTTCTCATTGGTCGTTCTCTAGCCCTGTTGGGATTTGTTCCTATTGGCCATTTGCTAACCCTGTAGGGATTCATCCCTATTGGTCGGTCGCTAGCCCTGTCGGGGTTTGGCGATTGTAGAGTCGAATGATTCGACATCACTGTAGCGCCAAGGCGCGAAATACAAAAGACACTACGTTTATTTGAACTGTGATCAGGACCCACGATCACATGGGATAAGAGAGAGAAAGAGCTAGTTTGCGCTAAGCCTCCATAGGTAATTCGGGGGTTTTGATTATGCAGAAATCAACAAAAAATTTGATTGAGGTAGTAGGTATGTGACACTCACCCAAAGCTGTGTGTTCCGTCAACAACTTTCCTTTTTTCATTCTTTTGTAGGTACACGCGGGTTGTTTTAGGTCAGCTAGCATGTACCCGCATGTAGTAATGGAGTAGGGCACGTGGGCCCTTATAAAAGAGGTTTTTTAAAGAGTTGTTCAACAATTCTTTGGCAAAGAAGGGCTCTGAGATGGCCTGATGCCAAGTAAGCATGTATGGTGAAAATTAGGGTTATAACATTACCCCATATTCTTGCAATTAGGAAGCATCCTATGGCGTCATGATAAGGCCGCATGTTTCAATATCACTATTATTACAACATTTGTTTGTCGTGTGCAGAAAACAAAAGAAATCTCTGAAAGGCCCGTGTTAATTGAAATGTATGTCATCCATCCGTAAAAGAAACATCTAGGTTAATTGAAAGTCCAACCATCATGCTAAGTGTAATTACCCTGATCACATACTCTGTTACTACTCCACTATTATAAAAATGTGTTAATAGGTGATGCATGCATTTATAAATGCAAGGAAGTTAATATCGTCCATACAAAAGGCATCAAGCATTACAAACTTGTTATTTGTGCCCATTTCCAATAGGTGTAATAGGCCTAATTAGACTACTAATTTTTAAATTAAATTTTACATTCATAAAATAAAAATATGTTATTTATTTAATATGTTATTTTAAAAATATTAAAAAAATGATGATTAAGTTTTGGATTAATTATTTTAAAAATTATGGAGGTTATTAATTTCTAGTTAGATTTTTTTTTTTTTTTGTTAATTTGTGCGGGATCTGTTGGCTACGCGATTAACCTGTGGCTTGAGAAACCGCGACTTAGGGGCATCTAAGCCATCAAAATCACCCGGGGATCGCACCCGGCCTGAGCCACACCAACCCTTAACATGGTTGGATTTTTTTTCCCCGCAGGTTTCGAACCGGTGACTTTAACATCACGGAGTTGCTTAACAACACACTCCGTCACCGACTGTCCTACACCTCGGGGACAATTTCTAGTTAGATTAATATTAATTTATTGAACATTTAAAAAAAGGTAAGAAATTACTTGGTTTACTTTAAATTTTATATTTATGTTGGAAAAGCTTTCATAAAAAACATTCCTAAATCACCATAGTTTTGGTTTTGATCAGTTAAAAGGTTAGGAAGGTCCATATTGTAATAAATATTTTGAAATTGAGATTTATTGTTGGTGTATGCATGACATTTTAAGAAAAAGTGATTTTAATATTAGACCCTCTTAAAGTCCAACTTTTATAACTGAGCTTGTGAGTGTTTTTTCTTATTTTAACAATATTGATTTTCTTCTTTAAGCTACTCACAGCATAGAGATACTTTTGATCTTCTAGATTTTGGTCGATCTCATTATTGTTGTATCTTAATTTTCTCTTATCCTCTAATTCTTTATAGAACAACAATTTGTCCTTAAATTTAGGTGTAATAATATTATTAATATTATCATTATTTTGTAGAGTGACCTCTTCCTTGATACCCCAATGATTTAGTCAAGAATTGACATCTTTGTGCCACCTTTGCTTTATGCTAACTTTGCTTGATAAGTAGGTGGTTTCTATTGGAGTTTGAAAGAGCCTTAAGAGGCTTATTTTATTCCATGTTGTTTATGTTGTTCTTGTACATTAAATACCTAGTCATAGCCATGCTCCCAATGAGAAACAAATCGCTTTTATGTGGGGGATATGATAGGATGCATTGCCTTTAATTTCAAAATTATAAGTTATAAACACTTTTGGATTTGATACACCTTTGACCATGATTTTCTATACCTTTGTCCATGAATTCATTTCCTCCAAGTTGTTATTATCATACATGAAGATAGGGTAAGTGATTCTTTAGGATTTGATTCTCATAACCTTTATTTTGACAATGTTGATAGTGATACTTGTGCTAGAGTAAAAATTCTTGATATTTTTCATTTGTTTGTAAATATTATAGGGACCTCTCACCATAAGAACACTATTTTCATCATACGAAGAAGGATGATGACTATTCCAACTAGAGATGTTCCAAAACATGTTGTTTCTTCCAAACAACCCTATAACTTGTTGATGTATATATCAAAAAGGGAAAGAGACAACTGTCAACCTTTCTTAACTCCTATATTATAATTAACTTGGAAATTATGTTCTCATAAAACTATATTTCATTAGATCTCAACTTAACAGGAATCTTTATCACTTCTAATCTATTCTAGAGGTCAGTTCTAGCACTATATATAAGCATTCTCTGTCATCCTACTCTAGGAGTTCCAGTTGCCCTAATTTTTTTATCTTGTTACCCAGCAACATATATTAGCAGTGAATATTTGTAATATGGGATTGCCATTCTACGAAGAGCCTGGATCTTTTCATTAGATTTAAATTTTGATGCTCTTAATTATGTAGAAATACTCATTAATGCTGCAATTATCTCCATCGCCAGAGTAGTTGAGACACCTATTAAACTTGGTCTCACTGAGTTACAAGCCCAAGAGTGACATAATTTTGAAGGTCTTGAAAAGGGCCTTTGGGTTCTGAATGATATACTCAATGAGTAAGTCTCATTAGATGAAACTATCCGAGATTTGGATATACTTTCAGACATTTTTCTTCTGTTTAAATATCTTACCGACTTTCAGAATAATAATTTCGACGGGATGGGCTGCCCAAAATTGCCAGTTTCTTGTAAGAAAGGATGCAACACATATGACTATGACTGCATTCACATCAAGATTGCGTGAATTTCATTACACATCTGGACAATCATGTCTAAAAGAGAATGTTGAAGATCACATATCTTAATATTGTTGTTGAATACCCCTTAATTCGTGATATTGCAATCCTTCCTAATTCTTTGATCGTGGAGTGAATTAGATGTTGTCATACTCAGCACAATAATTATAAGTTTTTTAACTAGCACATCCACATCAGTAGTGGATGATCAACGCCTATAGCATCATCATTTGTTAAACATTTTTCATTAATTTCTCCAATACAAAAATTGATTTATTAAGGTTGTTGAAATGGATTAATCAGTTGATTGAATTTTGTATTATTTCCATACCAATTTCATGATACTTTGGAGAATACTTTGTGTCTAAATCATTTTAAATGGTCTTCATTCAATGTATACCAGTCATGATCATGTTCTACTGCTTATAATACTTGTAGGGATGGGATTGCATGAAGAAAGGTAAGTTCTTCTCCACAGATTAGGGTTAGGGAAAGATTAAGGTTAGGGTTTTGAAATTGAAAAACAAACCTTGATTAGATCATGTTAGTTTTTGCATAGAGTGAAACTGGAAAATAAATAATGAAATCACAATTAATACATTTCACAGATGCATGGGAATTGGTGTAAGTATTCTATAAAAAAAAATTCAGAAACAAAAATTACATCATCAACTGTCTATCTGAGAGTGTAGTTACTGAATTTCCCCGTGGGGAAACCATTACAACTAGCCTCCCAGGTCCAAAACCAATGTTTCAAAAATCTAGTCATATAACATCCTTAAGCACCTCGAGCATAATCGCCCCGTGGGGAAACCAATTCACCGAGGCTTCTAGACCCTCTAGACCTTCTAGAAAAACATGCTTGATTATAATGGAAAAGGAAAGTGGAAAAATATAATCAAAACAACCAACACGCCATGCATTCTGACACCTGTGTAGCTCAAGTTGTGGGCGTGTAGCATGGCATCGAGCCCAAGGTGGGTTTCTGGAGTGATGGAGCCAAGCCTAGTGCTGATTTTTCCACTGAAGATCTGTACGAGGCTCGGACCAGTATCGGATATGCATCCTCTGATGCATTTGGTCCCACTACTGAGGGGTTACACGAACCGTGCAAAGAGGAGAGCATCTGCAAGATTTGTGTCCCCTTTTTGTCCAAGACTTCCAGTCGAAAGCGCAGGTCGTCCACCTCTTTTTGCAACTCGAACACCAGGCCTTGGAAAATTGCAAGGTCATCTTGTATCTTTGTGCAGGTCACGCACTTTGAGTAGGAGTGGGGCTAGTCCTGATGCTTCTCATGGCCACCAAAGAAATATTCATGTGGATATTGGACCGCTGGCGATTGGGCTGGCGAAGGCATAGTAGTAGAGTTCTTAGGTGAATTGGGAGGGATGACTAGGTCGAGTTGTGAAGATGAGGCCAAGTCTTGTATCAACCCTGGTTTGAAGCCCAGTGAGTTCCCTAGGAGGTCGAACCATTCAATTCTACATGGATAGGGAGAGGAGAGAGGCGGGAGGCCACTGATACTATGAGCGGACTGCTTCAAAGAGGCTGGTGAGGAGGGTGACGAGCTATGCGAGGGTGTGGGAGCAGACAACGATCGAATTGCCAAGCACCGCCATTTTTGTTGCCAAACTGAACTGCGTTTGGACTTCCCACACAGTGTCAGCATGGCTGAAGCAGAGAAAAGGCAAGTAGGCACAGGGAGATGGCAAACAAGGACAAAGAGCACCAGAGGAGGGCGCAGACCGTGGGATGGATCAGATAGAACATAAAAGAGATGAAGATGACGTTGGTGAGATTCATGGTATGAATACCACTGAGAGGGTAGGACGCACATGCATAGAGGTGACTAGAGTAATGGGGGATCCATCGAATGTACGGGAGGCCAGAGCAGAGCACACTAGGATTAATGGCATTCTGGTAGCAATGAATCAAATTTAAATTTAGAATGGAGGAATATGATTATTGAAAACATTATTATTAACGGTTTTGTTATTAATTTAAATAATATGGAAGATATAAATGGAATTTCATTTCTTTCCAAAATTAATTATATATATATATCATGTAATTTTATTTATAAAAATGTAATTACATTGTTATGTTGAGCACACATTTATACTTATGAGTATAAGACATTTTTTTTATTTTTTTAAATATTCATAAAGAATAAGAAAACAATCACATATGAGATCTATTAACTACATAACATGGAAACCCTTTGAGGAGAAAACTACAAAACTTCTCTTTATAATTCATTATAGGAACTAACCTACTGTTACAAATATTTGTAGGAACCAACCTACTGGAGACACCAATCCCCACTTGTACAAATCTTGGTAGGCACCAACCTACCCTTACAAATATTCGTAGACACCAATATACTAGAGACACCAATTCCCACCACTAAGCACCAACTTAGAAAGAGACATCAATCTCTTTCAGATATTCATAGACACCAATATACTAGAGACATCAATCCCCACCGCTAAGCACCAACTTAGAAATAGACACCAATATTTTACATATCTTGGTAGAAACCAATCTACTTGAGACACCAATCCCCACCACTAAGCACGAACTTAGCAAGAGACACCAATATTTGAGTTGCACCAACCTTCATTGATTCTGCTTTCTATTTATTCTTTCACTTGGTCTACTTTTTTCTTCTATATTTACTAGGTCTACTCATTGATTTTCCTCCAACAAGTTTGCTCACTACTTCCTTTACTAGTTCTGACTAAAAATTGAATCTCCAAATGGAAACTTTCCCAAAGCTAGTTGTTTTGGTCCTCTTCCAAAGAATGAACTTGTACAACGTGACACGTATCCAATTTTGCAAATATTATTCTTAAATTTTTACTTGAGATACTTTTGTATGTCTCTTTTGTTCTCTGAAATTTTCATAGTTTGAAGAGTCCTAGAAAATAAGATATAGTGAAAATTCCAAAATAATCTATTTGAAATTGATCTCAGGACCATTCAAAATTCCTAACTTACATAGAGAGTATCTCAAAAACTAGAATGGACCAACATATAATGTTTTTACCACAAGTATATCAAGATTTCTCCTTTGTATTTGCAAAATATTAGGGTTTGAAACATCACAAAAAACAAGTTACATTGAAAGTCACAACATGACCTATTTGAAACTAATTTCAGGAGCATTCAGGAACCAAACTTGCACAGGGAATATATCCAAATGTATAGAGAACCATAATATGATATTTTTACCAAATGTATAATGATATCTCTCCTTAGTCTATGAAAACTTTTAGGGTCTAAAACATCCCAAAAAATATGTTATAGTGAAAGTTCCAAGATGACTTGCTTGAAATTGATTTTAGGAGCTTTCAAGAACCCTAAATTTCATAGGGAATATCTTAGAAAGTGTAGCGAACAAGAATACAATATTTTTACCACATGTACACCAAGATATATCCTTTGTATATACAAAATCACAAGGTCTGAAACATGCCAAAAAATAAGTTATAGCAAAAGTACCAAGTTGATATGTTTGAAACTTCTTTTAGGAGCATTTAGGAATCTTAAATTACACATGGCATATCTCCAAAACTACAACGAACCAACATATAATATTTTTACCGTATGTACACCAATATATATCCTCTATCTTTTCAAAATATTAGGGTTTGAAATATCCTACAAAAAAAAAAACCTCAAAAATTCCAAAATGACGTGAAATTGATTTCGCAATTCAATGTTCTCTCTTCCATTTTTCACACACTCTTTCTCTCAATGATTTCTCTTTTTATAATTTTTCATAACCCTTCATTAATGGACATGTCCATTAATTAAATAATTAATTTCAAATACCATGAGAAAATACCCCAAATACTATGGGAAAATACCCCATATATATATATATATATATATATATATATATATATATATATATATACACACACACACATTGGAATTGATGTGTGTATTGTAATTCCGTAATATGACTTTCATTAATCCTTTGACATTAATGAAAATAATTCCAACAATATCCCATACTGTCATTGATGGAAATCCTATAATGAAATATATATATTCTACCATGCATAGAAATAATTTCCCCCCTATCTGCAACTCTCACAGGAATAGAAATAATTCTCCCCATGTTTGCAACTCTCCACCTTTGACATCAATGACAAAGGGATGCTCCATTGAGCTTGTGATTTTTCTATCATTAACATTGTCTACTCAATCAACATCCATATACATTGTTAGAGTAAAATATTTACCTTTTGATTACCACAAGATGATGTCCAAGGTTCCCTTTAGATGTTTGAATATTCTTTTAAATGCTTGCACATGAGTTTATTTTGATGAAACTTGAAACCATGTAATCAATCCTATTGCTTGCATAATGTCTTGCCTTGATGTTGTCACATATATTAGGCTTCTAATCATTGACCTATACAATGTTTGATTTGCTTCCATAGATTCAACATCCTTTCTCAATTTACAACCTGTGACCATGGGTGTGTTGTCTGGTGAACAATATTTCATTCTAAAATTAGACTTTAACATTTCCTTGATATACTTGATTTGTGAAATGAATTGCCTTTGTATATTGATGTTCTTTTGCTTCTTCTCCTTCTTTTTCTTCTTCTTTGCAGCGCATTTCTTTTGAATGTTCATTTTTTTTTCTTGTTTTTCTTTCTCTTCTTATTTTATTCTTTTATTTTTTTTAATTCTTTCTCCTTTGATATCTTTGAGGATATATACATTATTTGAGGTTTTATATGAATTTTATACTAATCTTATTGATCCTTTGTTCCTTATCTCGCAACCTTGAGAATCAAATGTGAGAGTGTGTCCTCGAACAGACATTTTACTAACACTGAGAATATTATGTTTCAAACCTTCAACAGACAAGACCTTCGTTATTTTAGTATTTTCAATATCAATACTAAGAGTACATTTTCTGGCTATCCTTGCAGTAGCATTATCTTCAAATTTTACATTGCCTTTGATTACTTCCTTCAAAGTGAAAAACTTGTTCTTGCCCCTATCATGTGGTTTGACTATCCATTGTAAATGTACTATTTGTTTCCTTTGTTTTGATCATGAAGGCTAGTTTTCACAAGAATAAATTCCTCCTCCTCCTTCTCTTCTTGTTCCTTCTTCCTTGTCCAAACTCCTATGGGTTCTTTCTCTTATTTGGAAAGGGTATATTCTTCCCTATTTTTTTAAAAAGTTTCCACTAGGCCACTTCGACAAAAATGTGCTATGTTCCCATAGTTGTTGCACTTATAACATACAACATTGTAATCAAATAATGGAGAAAATGAATTATATTTTACATTTGAAAACCCATAATTACTTATGTTTTTGTTCCATATATGGTCATTTCTTTCATATTCTCTACAATCTATTGTTTTATGATCAAAGTGGTTGCTAGAAAAAAAAAAAAAAACCAAGGAAAGAGTTTTGGCACCGAGTTGTGGAAGGCCATCTTGGTGTGGAATATCTTCTGAATCTATCCATGTTGTCGTTGGGAGGAATGCCAATTCTTATTGGAACATCATTTTCTCTCTTCTTGTTGTCTTAATCACTAATGGAGATTTTGAGAACATCAACACAGCTTTTAGATTTTCATTCATTTACTTTCTTTGGTGGCTCTGTAGCTTTTGAATATTCTTTGGTGGTCATCTGACTCTTATCATAGCCAAGACCAATTTTAATGAGTGGTGATATTTGGAATTTGATGATATCGTCTAAAATTTCAATGCTTCTTTCAAACTTCAAGCTCATGGCTACAACAAAAAATTATGGAAAACCCTTATCATCTAAGATCATGGTTACAACAAAACATTATGGTAAACCCTTGTGTAATTGGCCACTGAACATTACCTAGGAAAGAAAATTTTTGTCTGCTATTACATTTATAAATAAAATTTGTATTTACATCTAAAGAGATGGTATAAAAATATGTTCTTATGATTATTTTGGGACATGTAGAGTAAAGTGATAATAGCTATGAACATGAAAAACTTGTATCTAGTAATCTAGACAATGGAATTATTTTAATAAAACTACATAATGCTTCTAATCTAAATAAGATTCCTATAATGAAAATTAATCCATTATTATATTTAGTGTATATTGACACTTGTTTTATTTATGATCTAAGTTTTGATTCTATATACCTTTTAGTGATACGTAGATTATTCTTATTTGGAATGCCTTGTTTTTTAAGTTATGATACATATAGTTAGGGACTAAGGTACTCATGAACTTGCTTTAAGTACTCTACTAGAATTTAAGTTATTCTAAAACAATGTTCAAATGTTGTTATAGCAACTTACCTTTTGGTATTTTAAAGGATATGTGCTATACATAAAGAAGAAGTTGAAATAATGTTTTTTATTTTGTCTTTTATTTTTCTCGAGGGAAGTGTTGGGATTTGGGAGACAAATTCTATAGGGTCCACCCAATACAAACCTTGTTAGGTTGATCACCTCCCTCTTTCCTTTGATCTCGACTGATCGTAAGCAATGTTCAGAGCCCCATGCGACATCGACTTCCAGATTGGTGAGACCCCGAGGGGGGGGATTTATTAGATGAATTATAATATATAATAAAGCCCCCTCCTCCCACCCTCTATATTTTTCTAATCAAAATCTAATCAGGGGATCATTATCAAAATTGTAATTTTGGATTGATGAAATTTTTGTTTTTAATGAAAAAATGGACTTAGTGTCTTTGAATAACTTTGGTCCAACCAAATTGTGCAATGTTAATAACTCATATTTATAATTCCATTCATCCAAAATGTCTCTTGCTAGATTTTAGGGAAAAAATGTTGTCTTCACTTCATGTTATTTAGAACTCCCAAAAACGAGTGAATTAACCTAAAACATTGACGAAATTTTCATAAATAATTTGTTCTACTTGCAACGATGATAACTATCAAGTATTATATTAATTTAGCAATGAATTTTCATCAGACATTTTGTAATACCCTAAGTTGAACCCCAAATTGTAAGTGTGCATATGGGCTAGTGAGCTTGGATATTTTGGGCTAGAGAGGATTTGTATATATGTTTTGAGGCTAGCGTGCCTGTGTGGTTATTAGGCTGGAGAACATCGTTTCTAAAAGGCAAACGAGAATGTCTTTGTAATATGTAATCACACTCAAATTATTAATAAAAATACATCACTGCAAAAGACCAACCAGACAAAAGAGTATGGGGGGATAGAATTGCACTATAACGGAAAGGGGACTAAGGTTCTAGGAAGGGGGGCTAAGCCAATGGGATTAAGCCAAGGAAACATTATAATAATATTTCCTAAAGTATAAGATATATGATATTTTATTCTAATTTCCTAATGACGAGGAATGTATCACCCAAGTGGGGGCAAGTGGGGACAAGGTAGTTCCGAACATGACAAGTGTGAAGTTGGGAACATGAAAATATAAAGTGGGAAATTAGTGTAATTCCCATCATTATAATCATTCTCTCATTATTCACTCATCATTCTCACTACTCCTCTCGTCACCTGTACTCTCTCTGTCATTCACCATTCGTACCTGTACTCAGGAAATATTTGGGAGCTAATTGTAACCAATGAACTTGGTAAATATGAGTTGAAGAAGAAGGTTGTTAGGCCTATGTGTATTTTGAAGAAGTGGTTTTTCAGGCCCATGAGAATTCTCTCCAAGTGAGAGAACTACTGAGAATTGTTCCTTGTGTGTCAAGATGCACTTACAGAGCTCTAAGCCTTCCTATATAGCCTGTTTTTGAAGCCCCGGAAGGGAAATGGGGTAGTCGAAGGACTGTTGAGTAGATAAAAGGCACACTTCCTAGATTGGGATAGGCTATGGGGAATGAGAGGCTGTAGTCTGGTTTTTTGGTTGGAACATTAGTTTCAACATTTATGATGTTGATAGACCTTAGTCTGGATTACAAAGCCTTCCTTGGTGGGGTTTCTAGCTTCATCTCAGGGGTGACCTTGTTGATTTTTAAATAACCAAGGTTAAGCATGAAGTTCATTCCATTTTTAACATTTCACTTAACCATAACCAATAATTTTGAAGCAACCAAGATCACACGAAGAAACACCATGCACAAGAACACAAGAAGTATCCTAAGAAACCCTTCTCAACAAGGGAAGAAAACCTAGACAAAATCCTTTGCTATATTATTCAAGAGAAATACCTTCACCACCAATAAAACCTAGTACACAAGAGGGTGCTCAAAACCTATAAGAATAGTGCCCAAGAGAGGTGTGCACTTTTCGGCACAGGGGAAAACCTAGGATTGAATGCTTCAAAAATGCACCAACAAAACCCTAACTACCGGCCCTTTCGGTAAAACCTGTGAAGCAGATGAAGTCTGACCCAAGGTAGAGGCAGGGGTGGTTGCAGGAATCAAGTGTCTACAACCTAGCTGCGAAACAAATCTGTGATCACAATGCTTTAACAAAGCACTTAGAAGTTAACATTCATTATTCCTTAACCCTTTATTCACATCGCAGGTAAAACCCTAATTACAGAACAATGCAGTATTCAACAAGATCTAAACATATTTGACCATTTAGCACATAGCATAAACAAATCTATCATTCATCCAAGTTATTAAGAACTAAGATACTATATCAGATGCATCTAACATACATAAAGATTCAACACTAAGCATAAATCACATCAATGACACAAAGAAATCACAACACATGATGTACGTGGTTCACCCCCAGCGTGGGGATACATCCACCAACTCTTCTTCTCTTTATTATCTTCTTTCAATGCACAGAGCCACAAAGCCAAATCTGCATAGGACAGGAGATGTGTGTGCACCTCGCCAGATCCTCCTTCCCCGAGTTAGGTCACAACACAAATCCTTCTTACACAGTTTGCACACAAGATTCCTACAATCACTTGCACTTAGCTCTGTAAGTATTAACATATAGTATGCACAAAGCATCTAGCTCTGCACTAAGACGATTCTAATAGGTCCCTTCACTAATTTATTACATCGCCTAGATATTTGTTTATACATTAAAAATGGGGCCTAAACATGGGTAAACCCATGGGCTGACATCCCATACCCATTACATAAACCCTAATCCTAAAAATCTCACAAAAGGGGGCGAGATCCCACGATCTCTACTTCACCTGGCACTTCGTCTTCAACCAGCCTATCGAAGTCCCAAAAATGGTCAAACATGACCAAGGTTCTCCAAAACTTGGTTGAGGGCCAACATGCCCCCAACACTCACCTATGACTCATCCCGAGTCACTTTGATATGGGCAACTGTGCTTCGAAGGCCTCGATCTTGGCTTGAGCTTCTTCAACCTGCTGCTTCACCAAAGCCTCCTCCTCAATGAACTCCTAAGTAACTTTCTCGATCACTGAACCTTCCAATCATTGTTCCACCATGGTGACTACTTGTTCTAGTTGTGCACCTTGTCCCTAAATCTCCTCAAAATGTGTGCAGGATTCATCCTGCATTGGCTGTAGCCCCCGAGTCACTTCCATGAATTTACTCTAGATGGCATGGACCTGTTGCTGAATGGTGCGTTGTTCTTGGGACCTTGTTGGCACAGGGGAAAACCCAGGGTTCAATGCTACAACGACACACCAACAAAATCCTAATTACCGGCCCTTTCGGTAACACCTGTGAAGCAGATGGAGTTTCACCTGAGGTAGAGGCAGGGGTGGTTGCAGGTCTCAGATGTCTGCAACCTTAGCTAAGACATAGA
Source organism: Picea engelmannii (assembly GCA_009831015.1). NCBI lineage: Eukaryota > Viridiplantae > Streptophyta > Pinopsida > Pinales > Pinaceae > Picea > Picea engelmannii. Next base: position 273,741 of record ML777943.1, on the reverse strand, counting down.
TTTGTGATTATAACGTTTAACAGAGCACTTAGCAATAAACATTCATCAATATTCATCTCTTAGTAACAACGTAGACAAACCCTAACTACAGAGCATCACAGTATTCAATTAGATCCACATCTAATAACACTTAGCAAAAAAGGAACACATTAGATCTAGCAGATTTAGGCACTAAGCATACTCGTATGGGTAAGATATAACATTCATTATCCTTATTAAGCACAAAGAAACATCATTTCTATCTAACATTCATCTATATCACAACAAGTCACTCATAAACACATCAACACATTTCACAAAGCAGAGCAACACAACATATATGTGGTTCACCCCCCCTGGGGCTACGTCCACCAACTCTTCTTCTCTTTGATTGTCTTATGTCAATCAGTTACATGCATAGAGCCTCAAAACCCCTACTCCACATAGGACAAGAGATTTGCGCACTTCGCTAGATCCTCCTTCCCTGAGTTAGGTTTATCACAAAGCCTTCTCTCGATATCTTACAGTCCTTTCGCACTTAGCCTTACCAATCTTACATAGTATGCACAAAGCACTTACAATCCTCCAATCACATAGATTGATCACTAGCACTTAGCATATTGGCCTAACATCACATAGATTCCCCTCCTTACATTGCCTAAACATCTATTTATACTTTACAAAATAGGCCTAAACATGGGTAAACCCATGGGTCGACATTCGATACCCATTACATAATCCCAAACCCAAAAGAGGACCCAAAAAGGGGTTGATATCCCGTGATCTCTACTTCATCTTGTGCTCCTTCTTCGACAGGCTCTGAAACTCCCCAAATAGGTCAAAATTGACCAAGGATCTCCCAAAATTTGTTCTGGGCCAACAGGCCCCCAACACTCACCTGTGACTCGTCCTGAGTCACTCTGGTCTAGGTAGTTCTGCTTCGAAGGTCTCAAGCTGCTTGAACTTGTTGTTGTGCCATGGCATCTTGTTTAGCAAACTCTTGGATGACTGCCTCATTCACGGGTCCTTCTAGGCATTGTTCTTATGCAACGACAAATTGCTCCACTTCTGCTCCTCAACCTTCGATTTCTGTGAACATTTTATAAGCCTCGTCCTGTACAAGTTGGAATCTTTGAGTCACTTCCATAAATTTTATCTAAACTATGTGAACTTGCAGCTGAGAAATGCATTTCTCCTGGGATCGTTTCATTCTTTTCACAGTTGACAGGGGCTTCAACTATGCCTGTATTGTCTTTTCTTGTTGCTTTGCCTCCTGAAGCTGCGAATCTAGTGCCTTTAGTTCTTCATTATCAGTGATTTTCTCATAAGTCTGGGCACTGCGATCATTGAGTTGCTTGCATTCCATGAAAAATATTTTATTCTCTCGACTGTTCTCTAGGTAGTTGCTTCTCTTTGATCTCTTACATCCTACGAAGTGTTGGGCACTGTGTAGAGCTCTAAATCTATTATTATTTGTTGTAGTTGTTGGATGGATTCCATGAGCTACTCTACTTGATTCTCAACCCGGTCTTCTTCCTGTGGCTCTAAGCATGTCACAGAGCGAAGTGCTCTATTGACTGCTTCTTTTACCTCGAGTTGCCCTACCAACAACTGTTCCTTTTTTTGTTGCATTTGCACTTTCTCCTTGTCAAACTTTGTCTTGAGAGCAATATTCTTCTGATCTACAACTCGACGTTGTTATACAAGTACTCCTTGTACTTGCGTCAAATCCTGGGTGTCTTTTTCTGTTTCCTCTTGTGCTTGTCGAAGGCGAGCTTTAGTTTCATCTGCTAGTCAACAGAGTTGGGCTAGATAATCTCCCAATTCTTGTTCTCTCGATGGCAGGGGCGCAGTGGAGACTACGTGATTGGACTGAAGAGACTGTTGTACCCCTCGGAGCTTGACCTACATTCTATCATACATTTCCTCTTGCTTCGCTCCTTGTTTCTCCGTGATTTCCAGTGAAGCATCGTTTACAACTGCTATGATGAAGTCAAAGTCATTAGGAGTAAGTGTAGTTTTCATCTTGGTCATGGTGGCTCTTGATTTCTTCTGGGAGGAAGGTTTCGGGGGAGAAACCTTCCTCTTCTTCAAGGGGTCAGCCTTGTCTTTGGGCGGTGTGACTTCACCTTTCTTTTGTTCAGTTTATCTGTCCTTCATATCTTCTACATCGCCATCACCTCCTCGCTTAGGTGATATGGAAGCAGTCTTCCTTGAGGTGCTATTTAAATCTTGGACCTGTTCAGTCTTCTATCTTCTCCTGGTTCTAGGTGTGCCCTGTTCTTTGTGAGTGGTCTCCATGTTGTCCAATTCAGGATCAAACATCTCTGTAGGGTCGGCGGGGATAAGAAGGTTTGTGGGCCAGTCCTTAGTGATCTCCTCCAGGTCCTCTTCTGTAATTTTATAGTATGACTAGAGTTGTTCCTTGTGTTCATCGGCTCACACTGTAATGTAAATGAAATATAGATACGTGTTGAACTTCATCAGGGGTCAAAATATTTGGAAGGTGTTCGGAGTCATGCGAGGCTCAAATTCAATGGATCTCTTTAGATGAAGGTAATAGGTATGAAAAAAAGCGTTTGACTGCCATTATTTGTTCATATCACTTGAATACCAAAGGGTAGAAAACTTCACGTCAAGTGGCTCAAATGGTTCGATATCCGGGAAGGTCTCACCTTCTAGCATTTCCCAGGAAACAAAGGAGATGAGGATCAGGAGCCAGTTGAAGTGAAACTTGTAGCCCTGATCCTATTCTTCGCGACAGTATAGTTCAAGCTGGTTGACTAGGTACTTTTCCCAGTTCATCTGTAAGCCTTCTACACACTTCTCTGCGAGGTCGATGACAAAGCCCATGACCTATGTGGTTTGGTTCTTGCATTCCATCTTTCCAGCTATCAACTAAAATGTTAGGCACACTGCACCATTCTGAATGGAGGCCACCTTGTATCCT
>ML777943.1:253285-265877 GCA_009831015.1 Picea engelmannii | reverse complement strand
TAAAGGTATTTGGACATGAAGGAAAATGCACATGCATATACAACACCCATGAATGGATAGTATACATCATGTTGTTTCTGGTGGTATGTGGCACGTCACATGGATCCTCATGGTTGAGGAGAAATGAATTTTTGAAGATGACAGAGTGAATTGAAGAAAGAAGTACATGTAGGCCCTGGAGATAATTAAAGAAAAGAATTACAAAATAAGAAAGTGTCAGGTTGGCCCTAATGTTAAAATGAAGTGACATAAATGGTATAAATAAACATCATTAGACATTCATTTTAATATAAGTCAAATTTCAGAGGAAATAAGAAGTAAAGAAGGCCGGATTTCAAGTGAGGATGAAGGCTTTTGGTGATGTGTTCTAGGGTATGTTATTTTCAGGTCATCTTACCATTTTTGCTATAATTTTTTTTTTCTAGAATGATTCAGATGGTGAAATCACTATGGTATTGATAAGACATATCAAGGCACCTCTGGTAAAAATTTTAGCTCTTGATTCACTATAATTATGGATATACACTTTGTGGAAGATAGGGTTTGTGACCAATCCTAAAGCTAGTCAATAAACATGTGTTCTGGGTAAAACAATCATAACTTCTTCATAGATAATCCAAATGATGTGGGACAAATTTCATCGGAAAGAGTACGGAATTTTGTTTCTTGTGTGATAGTTTCAAAATCAGATGTTAAATATTGAGCTCGGGGAATTCTATACAAATTCGGTCTCCTGAATAGACCAGAATTGAATAAAGTCTACCATTATTTCTATAACTTCTTTTTGGGGAGGATTCAAGGAGTGAAACTTGGAGGATTTTCAGAGAATAAATTGAGTAATATTATCTATAGGATAAGAGTACTCCAAGAATTGAAGAATTGCATAAATTGAAGAAGTCTTAGGAAGCATTATCAGGTTCTATGTGATGATTGGTTGATGGTGATGATTTAATGTGAAGTTTTATTATCTCTCATATACTCTTGGGTGGAAGGAAGGGGCAAGGATGGAGAGTTAAAATCTCTCTTGATATTGTAGGATTTCATATTCCTCTTGGAGGTTTATCCCTCCCTTCACATTTGGAACCTGTAGCTACCTTTGGAAGCCATTACTTCCCTTGAACAATAACTATTGATTATTTCTCATATATTGTGCATGGTGTATTATGGTGTATTGGTGTAACTCTTATAATATTGTTCATTTCTCTTTGGATATAGTTGACTGGTTTAATTATAAGTTGAAAAAGGTTTTAAATTTTACTTGATACTGATTAACCCCCTATCAGTATCAACAATTCATCCTTTCAAGATGAGCAATCATTATAGGGCAATCCAAAACTTCATGGTCCATAGCTTTGTAATAGAGGCAACTAGGTCTTCTTCCAGGGCATTCCTTAGCAAGATGTCTTGGTTTTATATAACTGTAGAAAAGGGTTAATCCTCTCTTTCTTTTAAATTCTCCCCAGCCTTTCCTGTACTGCACACTAGGATTATGGTAGCTAACCAGCAACAAATTATTTTTAGGGTCCTGCATCCATTGGTTAGTCCACACATTCTTTCTATGCATGGGTATAACATATTTTTCACTATTCTGATCATATCTACTTACATCACATCTTCTTTCATCTATCAGTGCCCTAGTTTCCAGGCTAGGACAAATCTTATCAAACATGCCTAGACCCATACTTTTTGAAACAAAAATTTCCACTAATCTTACTTCTATAGAGCACAAATCTTCCATATCTAAAACTTTTCACTATTCTTACCTTTATCAGAGCACAAAGCATTCATATATTACCTATTTTCTTCAAATAGGACTTCTTTTCTTTAGCACAAAGCTTCACAAACTAAGTAGAGTATTGCGCACTAGAGCGATAGATCTATGCACAAATCTTTCACAATTTTAGGTCGAGTCTTTGCACAGAGCTTCTTCTTTCTCAGTTCCCTACAATCACAGTTTCAGGTCTTGGAAACAAAACCATTTGTTGGCACAGAGGCAGACCTAGGGTTCAACGCTACAACAACACACCAACAAAACCCTAACTACCGACCCTTTTGGCAACACCTGCGAAGCAGATGAAGTCTCACCCGAGGTAGAGGCAGGGGTGGTTGCAGGACTTAGATGTCTGCAACCTTAGCTGGGACACGAATATGTGATTCTAGCATTTAATAGAGCACTTAGTAGTAAAAATTCATCAATATTCAGTTCTTAGTAACAACGCAGATAAAACCTAATTATAGAGCATCGCAGTATTCAACTAGATCCACATCTAATAGCACTTAGCATAAAAGGAACACATTAGATCTAGAAAATTTAGGAACTAATCATACTCATATAGGTCAGATCTAAAATTCATTCTCCTTATTAAGCACAAAGAAACATCATTTCTATCTAACATTCATCTATATCACAACAAGTCACACATAAACACATTACACAAAGCATAGCAACATAACATATAGGTGGTTCACCCCCCCTGGGGCTACGTCCACCAACTCTTCTTCTCTTCAATTGTCTTATGTCAATCGATTACATGGACAGAGCCTCAAAACCCCTACTCCGCATAGGACAGGAGATCTACGCACTTCTCTAGATCCTCCTTCCCCGAGTTAGGTTTAGCACAAAGCCTCCTCTCGATCTCTTACAGTCCTTTTTCACTTAGCCGTACCAGTCTTACATAGTATGCACAAAGAACTTACATCCTTTGATCACATAGATCAATCACTAGCACTTAGCATATTGGCCTAACATCACATATATTCCCCTCCTTACATTGCCTAGACATCTATTTATACTTTACAAAATAGGCCTAAACATGGGTAAACCCATGGGACGACATCCCATACCCATTACATAATCCCAAAACCGAAAAATGACCCAAAAAGGGGCCAAGATCCCACGATATCTGCTTCGTCTTGCACTCCTTTGACAAGCTGTCAAACTCCCCAAATAGGTCAAACTTGAACAAGGATCTCCCAAACTTGGTCAAGGGACAATAGACCTTTTCATCCTCTCGACTGCCGATAGTGGCTTCAACTATGCTTGTATTGTCGTTGCTTGTTGCTTTGCCTCCTGAAGCTATGACTCCAATGTCCTTAGTTATGGGTCCTCTGCAAGGCGCTCGTAGGTCTGTGCACTTTGACTGCTTAATAGCTCACATTCTAAGGCCAATTCCTTGATTCTTTCTACTATGCTTTGAATAGTTTCTTCCCTCTGATCTCGCACTTCCCGCGGAGTGCTTGGCACGGATTATAGTTCCAATTATGCCACTCTTGCTTGAAGCTGTTGAATAGCTTTAACGAGCTTATCCACTTGACTCTCCACTGTGTCTTCTTCTATTTGTGAGAGGCCCAACACACAACGAAGTGCTCTGGTGGCTGCCTCCTTGACTCCCATCTTCTCTGTAAGAAACTGCTCTTTTTCCTTCTGGATATGCGCTTTATCCTCTACAAACTTCACCTGGAGGTCATCTTTCTCTTGTTGCGCAATTCGACGTTGCTCTAGGGATTCTTATTTTCTTTCTTTAATTCCTTTGTGGCCTTCTCCTTTTCCTCCTGGACCCGATGAAGGTGATCCTCAGTCGAGTCTGCTAATCTACGTAGTTGGCAGGCTCATCTCCTACTTCTATGTCCCCTGTTGACAAAAATGCAGTAGACACTGGATGGCTTGAATACAAATCCTGTTGTACCCCTTTGAGCTCTACCTCGATCCTTTCAAACATTGTCTCATGTTTGGCTTCACTTCACTGCAAAATTTCCTCTGAGGTATCTGATACAATGACGATGATGAGGTCAATATCATCTACCATGAGCACAGTCTGAAATGGAGGTTTATTGGCTTTTGACTTCTTTCGCGATGAATTTTTCTTCGGGGAACCCTTTATTTTCTTGGATGTCTCAGCCTCCATGATGGGATCCTTAGGTAGTGTTACTTAGCCATGTTCCTGTTCATTTTCTTCCCCTTCGTCCTCTTCTTTTTCTACTTCATCACCTCCTCCTCCTTTAGGTGAATTTGGTGTAGCTTCCTTTGATGCGTTGCTCAATTCCTATACCTCTTCCTTCTTTTTCTTCCTGTTGCTGTTGGGTGCATCATATTCTTTGCGAGTGACTACAGGATTTCTGATGAGGTCAGGGTCGAAGAGTTTTGTCTGTTCGACCGGTACAAGGAACTCTGCAGGCCATTCCTTAGTTATTTATTCCATGTCCTCCTCTATGAGTTTGTAATAGGACTGGATCTCTTCTTTGTGTTCATCTCCGTGCGCGGTGATATAGATGAAGTGCCTATATGTGCAGAACTTCACAAGTGGCCTAAACCTGTGTAGAGTGTTCGGCTTCATTCAGGGGAAGGATTCAATGGCCCTCTTCAACTGTAGATAATAGGTGTGGAACGCAACATTTGACTGCCATTTCTTTTCCATGTTTCTCAAATACCATAGCGTAGTGAACTTCACAGCTAGTGGTTCGAACAACTCAATTTCAGGGAAGGTCTCTCCTTCTGGCATCTCCCAAGAAATGAAGGCAATGATAATCAATAGCCAACTGAAATGGAACTCATAGCCTTGATCTTGAGCTTCATGACAGTCTCTCTCTAACTGGTTGATGAGGTAGCTCACCTAGTTCATTTTCATCCCTTCGATGCATTTTCCTACGAGGCCAACGACGAACCCTGTGACCTACATTGGCCTGTTCTTCCTGATGAGCTTACCAACAATCAACTGGAAAGATAGGTGCACTACACCATTTTGGATGGAGGATACCTTATAGCCCTCCTTCCCTTTCTCTAAATTTTCATAGGTTTCTTTTATGCATTGGTCCAGGGCGCGATATACAACCTTCCCTGGGTAAAAATCATGGGGATCTGGTCCTTGCATGCTTAATCTAGTGATTCGATGGATCAGTGTTGGATCTACTATGATGCGCTGATCCAACCATAGGTAACCACCATGGTAGCATGACAGGATTTTAATGCATGCATTAACCTCCTGATGTCTGCTGAAGTGTGGGATCTTCATCACATTAAGAATGGTGGACCTTGTGATGTCCATAGTCCATGGCTGGGGGATTATCTTCGAATTCTTCCCTGTTTTCTTGGTCAATTATTTGTGTGGTGAGAGCATGCCATAGTTCTTTCGGTCTCCGAATTTGAAGTCACTGATCTTTAGCGTCATAATCTATCCTAACTACAGTCCAACTACACGTATCCCTTTCAGGAGGTATGCAGTAATCAATGTATAGTCGAAGTCCCTTGGGACGCTATCACGAATAACTGCGCTAGCCAGAGGTGGGATATAGTCAGGTAGGATTGATGGGATGAGCTTCACATTTGCCAAGTCTTCGTGATGCTTGATTCTCTTCTCTGTCGTAGTTTGGGAGGGCCCAGATCGACATGTAGTAGATGGGGATGCTTTCACTCCTCTTGTTGACGAGGCCTGTACTCTTGCGGACATGACCTTCTCATCCATGAGGTCTATGAGGATTTCTTCGATGAATTTTTCTACTGTGCTAAGTTCGACTAACATACATGCTCGTGATCAGATATATCGGGTCGGTGAACAAATAATCAAGGTATCAAAACGAATGGCAAGGTTACAATAAGCATTGAGTGAAAGAGATTAGTTCTTTGTGGGCTTAGATAATCACAATTCGCGAAAGTTTCCTCGGTGCAACGCTCGATGGGATAAATAGACAACATCGTAATAGACTCTTCCAACATGTAGGAATGCCTTGATCAATACAATTCCATCCATTATGGCACGGTCCCAACATTCTGATGGTGAATGTTCCAGCAATAACTACGTTTCTATCCATTCTGGAGCGTCGTTCTAATGGTTGGGATGCCTCCAATGGTCATATTGCTTCACCGTGGAGAAGTGTCAGTCGGTGTTGTTTTTCTATTTCGGCGAGGTTCAAGTTCTGCAAGCCTTCCTTCTGTGAAGTCTTCTCTGGAACCTCCTGCAATTTTTATACCTTTTCTTTCTTCTTACTGGGATTTCTAGCTTTCTTTCCTATGATCTACGTCTCTAGATTCCTCTTTCCATTCTTTTTCTTATCCTTTCTTAGCATAGTAACTTCACACTGTTGAGGATCTTTTCCAAAGTTCGACGATAATACTTCTTCTCTTACTACTTCTGGAGTAGGTGCTCTACTCTCTTGCATGGATAGGTTCTTTAATCCTTCTTGTGTTCTTTCAACTTTGACAGCTAAGTCTTTGGTCTTCAATTGCTTCAAATTGTCCTCTTGTTCTTTTATTAAGCGTGCTATTCTCTTAGTCATGAAATCCCTTAATTCTTGATTTTTCTGTTCTATAGATTCCTCTTCTTCTTTCCTTCGGATATGATATTTCTCAATCCAAGTCTTTCCTAACAAAAGTGGAAAGGGAGTGTTGTTCTCAACAAACTTAAGGACCTCAAATTCTTCTTCTGTTGATATTCCATGAGAAACCATAAGTACATGGGAAAGTCTTCCACATAGGGTTATCAACTTTCCTTTAAACAATCCTATTCCTCCCAATGAATGAATCATAGCAGTCTTTCCTAAGATTTCCCAAGTACTTTCTATCATAATGTTCACCTGTGTTTCTGCATCCAATACATAGTCTATGTCAAAGTCTCCTATTCTTGTTTCGATGCACTCTTTCTCTTTTAAAATCTCTCATAAATTGATGTCTCTGTGATCATTCAGTGTTTCTTTCATGTGCAATAATATAGCCTCTGATTCTTTCTGGTTCTTTAGCATATTTTTAGTCTCTTGACCTTCCTCATGGTCTTCTTGTCTGATGTTCATCTTCTCAACTTTAGCAATCATTCTAGGGAAATCTAAAACTTCATTTCCAGTAGCTTTACAAAAAAGGCAAATAGGACTTCTACCAGGGAATTCCTTAGCAATATGTCTCGATCTTCTGCAATTATAATGAAAATCCTCTCTTTCTCTTAAATGATCCCCAACCTTTCCTGTACTATGCACTGGGATCACAGTGATGAAACTGCAAATAATTATTTCTAGGATCCTGCATCCACTTGTTAGTCCAAAATTTCTTTCTATGCATAGGGATACCATATCTTTCACTATTTTTATTAGATCTATTCATATCATATTTTATTTCTTCTATTCGTTCCCTAGTTTTTAGACTAGGACAAAATCTATCAAATATACCTAGATCCATTCTTTCGAAACATAAATTTCCACTTATCTTACCTTTATTAGAGCACAAATCTTTAATATCTTACCTCTTTTCTTCATATCTGATTCCCTTCTTAGCACAGAGCTTCACAAGTCAAGTAGAGTACTACGCTCTACAAAAATAGATCTACACACATAGCTTTCTCTTTTCTTCAGTTCCCAGCAATCACAGTTTCAGGTCCTGACAACGGAACCATTTGTTGGCACAGGGGAATACCCAGGGTTCAACACTTCAAAAATGCACCAACAAAACCCTAACTATCGACCCTTTCGACAACACCTACGAAACATATGAAGTCTCACCCGAGGTAGAGGCAGGGGTGGTTGCAGGACTCAAGTTTCTACAACCTAGCTGGGACACAGATCTGTAATAACAATGCTTTAATAGAGCACTTAGTAGTTAACATTCATTAGTCCTTAACCCTTTATTCACATCGCAGGTAAAACCCTAATTACATAACAACGTAGTATTCAACAAGATCTAAGCATATTTGACCATTTAGCACATAGCATCAACATATCTAGCATTCATCCAAGTTATTAAGCACTAATCTACTATATTAGATGCATCTAACATACATAAATATTCAACACTAAGAATAAATCACATCAATGACACAAATCAATCACAACACAGGATATACGTGGTTCACCCCCAATGTGGAATTTATTATCTTTTTTCAATGCACAGAGCCACAAAGCCAACTCCACATAGGACAGGAGATATGCACACACCTTGTCATATCCTCCTTCTCTGATTTAGGTCACAACACAAATCCTTCTTACACAGTTTGCACACAATCTTCCTACAACCACTTGCATTTATCTCTACAAGTCATAACACATAGTATGCACAAAGCCTCTAGCTCTGCACTAAGATTATTCTACTAGGTATCTTCACTACTTTCTTACATCACCTAGATATCTATTTATACATTATAAATGGTGCCTAAACATGGGTAAACCCATGGGCCGACATCCCATACCCATTACGTAAATGCTAATCCAAAAAATCTCACAAAAGGGGGTGAGATCCCACGATCTCCACTTCTCCTGATGCTTCGTCTTTGACCAGCCTGTCGAAGTCCCAAAAATGGTCAAACATGACCAAGGTTCTCCAAAACTTGGTAGAGGGTCAACAACACTTTTCCTAAGAATATGTATTTGCTGAAATTTTCGAACTCACATGAAAGATATGATTCCTCAATGGGGAATTTACATTTACTTATACTAGACTAAACCTGTCAGCAAAAGTGTGTATTGACACAACAGTGCCAACCTCACTAGCTCAAAATATAATTAATATTAACTATATTAATTATCTTTTACATTAATTATTAATCACATTAAGGTGGGGTCGACCTGTACCCTTTACATTACAATTAGGGTTATAGACAAGTCTGGCTCTTGAACAATATAGCAAGGGATATTATACACCCACTAGTTCTCATCCACTAGGGGAACATCCATAGGGATGTCTATATCTTTGGATCACTGAATTACACAAAAGAACCACTTATTCACTAGTGCTCAACCACTAGGATCATGTTCACATGTGCTTGTCCATAGGCACGTCCACTCAAGAGATCTTATTTCCCACTGCATTACACAGGAGAGTCATCTTAAGTTTCTCATCAACTCTTCTTCTCAGAGGAGGCTAATACATCATTTTCATTTTTTTTCTCATGATGATTCACATAACACTTTGGGATTTTACACGTTCACCTTGTGCTCGGCCACAAGCATGTCCAATTCTATAGATTTCCTTTCTCATTGTGTTACACAGGAGAATCATCTGGAGTTCTTCTAAAATATCTGTAAGGAGGAGGCCATCTCTACGTTCCAGCTATGTCTCAAATAGGAACCACACACCACTCTCAGGGGCTCTCTCTCAGGTTTGTGTCTGGAGAATGTCTCACGTAGCTGGAATCATTAACACTCCCTCTCTGCTAGGGAGGCATTTTCCACCAGGCCAAGTCTCTCATGGAAATACTCAAACTTTGTCTTGGAAAGTGGTTTGGTGAAGATATTTGTGATCTATTCATGAGTAGGAAGATATTGCATGTGTATTGTCTTCCTCTGCACCATGTCTCTGATATAGTGATACTTTAATTCAATGTGTTTCAATCTGTCATGAAACACAGGGTTCTCAGAGACCTTTACATAGCTCTGGTTATCACAATGAATAGTAGTAGGATCCATCTCATGATCAAACAAGTCAGTCAGAAGTTTGCGAAGCTACACTGCTTCACAGACTGCTACACTCAATGCAATGTACTATACCTCTGCGATGATTAATGCCACAGAGCTTTGTTTTATGTTACTCAAGGAAACCATGGAAGAACCTAAAGTGAAGCAGCAACCGAAGGTGATTTTTTTGTTTACTACGCTTCCTACCCAATCTGCATCGGCATATCCTTGCAGGCTCAAGTACACACTAGAGGCATATCTAATTTTTCCTCGTAAGTATCTCAATACATGTTTTGCATCTATCTAGTGTGTCTGTCTCGGTTGGCTCATAAACTAGCTAAGCACATTTACTGCATAGAAAATGTCTAGTCTGGTTTTAACTAGATACATCAATGATCCAATCAATTGTCAGTATAAGTGTGGATCTACACCTCCTAAATCAGTATCACTCATTTTCTTCAAATCCATTACCATTGGAGTGGGCATGGATTTTCATTCTGTCATGTCGAACTTTTTCAGTATCTCCATAGCATATTTTCCTTTACTTAGGAAAATCTCATTTGTTCTCTGCCATACTTGTAGTCCTAATAAGTAGTGCATCAAGCCCAAATCCTTCATTTCAAATTTAGCATTCAATGTTTGTTTGCATTCAACAATGAGTCTCTCTAAACTAGTGAGGAAAAGGTCATCCACATATAGGACCAAAATCAAACACTCATTGCCATCAATGTGATAATATATGTTTGGATCAACAACACTTTGTTTGAATCCCAAACACATAAAAAATCCATCCATTTTCTCGTACCAAGCACATGGTTCTGGCTTTAGACCATATAGGGCTGTCTTCAACCTGCATACATGAGATCTTTCGTTGTGTAAAACAAATCCTTTTGGCTACTCAATATAAAATTCTTCCTCAATTTCACTATTGAGAAAGGTTTTCTTTACATCCATTTGATGTAGCTTCCAACCCATGGAAGCAACTAGTGCAATGATAGATCATATGGAGGTGTACCGGGCTACTGGTGAAAAAGTCTCGTCATAGTCAACTTCCTCTACTTGTGAAAACCCTATGGCCACAAATATTTCTTTGTATTTTTCGATGCTTCCATTAGAAGCATGCTTGATTTTATAAATCCATTTGTAAGTCACTACAAACTTTCCCTTTGGTTTTGGAACAACATCCCATACATAATTTTTTAATATATATTTGTATTCTTCAGTCATGGCATCTTGCCATATTTTTTCACCTAAAGCTTCTCCATGACAATTTGGATTTGAGTCAATAATGTGGGTCATGGATGAAAGGTATATTGAGAATATCTTTGGTCTTTTTCTCTCTCTTGTTGTTCCTTGTGGGGATTTATGCCCTTCTGCTTCTTGTAGAGTTTGTCGGGCCCAAGCAAGAATTTTATGTCCAACTTTAATATCTCTAGGTATGTTTCTTGGAGCAACTGAATCAGCTGGAACAACTGGATCAAATGGAGCTATTGGATCATTTGGAATAATATATGTCTCCCTATGAACTAATGAAGGGGGAGAAGGCATTGTCTCACTATCAATTTCCATTTGAGATTCTCTATATTTTTGGAAGGCTACATCTTCTTCAAAATTAACATCTCTACTTACTTCAATTTGTCTCTAACCAGGAATGTAGATTCAATAATATTTTGAGGATTCATTGTATCCAACAAATGTGCCCTTCCTTCCTGAAGGTTCTAGCTTGGATCTCTTTTATTTGGGTACATGAATATATACTGGAAATCCAAATATTATGAAGTGTCCAATCTCAAGCTTCACTTCGATGAAGGCTTCTTCTAGAGTAATGTTCTTTAGGATCTGATGAGGGATTCTATTTTGAACATATGCTTCTATCATACATGCTCTTTCCCATAGAGTCATAGGTATACTTTGATCATGTATCATTGCTTTCGTTGCCTCAATGATAGTTCTATTTTTCCTTTCAGCTACCCCATTTTGTTGAGTGTTTTAAGGAATTATGAACTCCCTCTTGATTCCTTCTTCAATACAGAAACTGCTGAATTCTTTTGAGGTGTATTCGCTTCCATTATCTGATCTTAATATTTTTATTTTTCTTTTGGTCTGGTTCTCAATCTGAGCTTTGAATTCTTGAAATTTTGCAAGGAATCCATCCTTGTTATTTAGAAAGTAAATCCAAGTTTTTTTGGAGTGATCATCTATGAAGAGTACATAGTATAAGTACCCATTTAGAGATGCAATAGTCATTGGCCCACATATGTATGAATGTATCAAGTCCAATATTTTCTTGGATCTATTGTCATTGCTTGGGAAGAATCCTTTAACATTTTTTCCAAGGGCACAACCTTTGAAAACAAATTTATTCTGAATCTGTAATTCTGGTAGACCTGTTACCATTTTCCCTAGAGCTGGAAGAGATCTATAATGAATGTGAGCAAGTCTTCTATGTCATAGCTCACTCAAGATAATAGTTTCATGTAATAAGGATTGCACTGGTTTGATGGTTAATCTGTACAAGTTATTTTATCGGACACCTATTACCTTGGAAGAACTTATATGACAGTCTTTGTGCCATGCAATAGCTCTTCCTTCTGAGAAGGAAATATTATAGCCTTTGTCTTCCAAGGTAGAAATAGATACAAGGTTCCTCTTCAATCCGGGTACATATAGTACTTCTTCTAATTGAATCTGCATGTTTGAATCTAGTTGGAAGGTAGAAGTTTCAACTCCTCTTACATTAATCTGGCATCATCTCCAAGAAAAACATGTAGATGTGTCTCTTTCTCAACGAAATGTGTTAGGTGATTTCTAAGATCACTCATGTTCCTGGAGGCATCACTATCAATTAACCAAGTATTATCATTGGTAGGGACCATACCTGAGAGTGCTGAGATGTTGATGTCTTCATTTATTTGAGGTCTTGTCTTTGTGAAACCGAGTTTTCTTGAATCATCAAGATTTCCTCCCATCATGATTTTGCTCATTTTGGATTCTTCACAAACCCTTGTCAACTAGGCTAGAAAACCTAATGAGTAGGCGAGGCTAGCACTTTTAGGTTTTTTTAGACTTATGAATGCCAAGAATAAGCCTTAGAGAAATATGATAGCCCTGGTAAGCTGAAGAGCTTCTTCAAAGAGTCGCAGAAACACAATTCTGAAATTTGCTGCAAAAATTAGTGAAACCCTAGGGCCAAAAGGTTCAAATTCTTAGAATTTCAATTTGATAC
>ML777943.1:196969-207928 GCA_009831015.1 Picea engelmannii | reverse complement strand
AGCAGATAAAGAAAGTACATAAAAATATTTATTGTTTTTCTTTTATAAATTTAAAGAATCTTGCAAAAAAAAGTTAATGAAACATGAACATGTGGATAGTCAAAGCTGAACCATACATTGTAGTTTCAATGATATGCAAATGAAAGAAAAATACAAAGAAGTTATCATGTCAATGAATTAGTGAGGTGTATCCAAGCATTTCCATGAGGGGTGAACATCCAACTACCATGTCCAAGAGAGAAATTTGCAGTGAACCTTATGAATGTTCTAAATAAATTCAGAACATGTATTGGCAGCTTAGGTTTTAATAATAGAAAAAGAAACACAAACATAAACCTGTGACCTCATAATTATATGAGATTACAACAAGATAAATCTGGAAGCAATCTATGTATTTTATCATTCAATTTAAAACTCAAAGATAAATCTCATTATTTAAATCGAAGATATAATCACAACATTTGTATTTTGATGAAGCAAATGATAGATGGTATTTATAATATAAACCTCTTACACATSAGAGATCATTTAATCTAAAGATATCAGATCTGCACATGTAACAAGATTAAAAAAAAAACATAAATAACAACATTATAAACAAAAGGCTAAAGCCAAAATGCATATATGTTTTTTTATTAATTTTTTGGAATCAATTGTCCATTATGTAGTCCTGGAAGAAATTGTTTGGATAATAGACTTTAAAGATTGGAAAAATTAATACATAAATGATAATAATTAACCATGTATTGATAAAAATGACTAAAGCTATTTAAATCAATGCATAATCAATTATTCAAAGAATATGAATATATTATATGAAAATAAAACCATTTTACTTACAGAACAAAAGTCATTAAATAACCTGGAATTCCATATTCTTCTTTAAAAATACTCGTCCATTCTCCCAAAGCTTCCAACCATCCATTAATCCATTTGAAAAGAAATAAAAAAAGTTTACAAAAGAAATAATATACAAAAGAGAAAAGATTAAAATCCTCCTCTCCAATTCTTGAATCCCCTATGGCTCTGATCTTTCTCATATATTTATAAAATGAATGAACAGTCTGGGCATCACTATTAATTTCCGCCACCTGAAATTTGCCTCTAAAAGTGACCCAAATATCCCTCAAATCATTCATTTGTTTGGAAAAATATCTACGTGAAAGGTAAATGGGTCCATTTTGGTTCTAGGTTTTCAACCCTTTCTTCAAATTCCTCACGGTTTGGTTGCAATCAGTCCCGCAAAATCATGTGTCTGATCTTGACGCCTTTCCAAATTTTATCTGTTGTTGCTCATACAATTATTTGTAGAAATCCAAAATTATTTTTGGATCAATCATCTTGAACGTATTTGGATAATAAAATCAAGCCATGATCATATGCGTATCAAATATTTGATAATAGAAACCCGTGAAACAAAAAGAAACTTAAATTAATAACCTAAAAATTGTGAATAAAACAAAATCTAGAAAAATAAAAAATGAATTTAAACTAACTATAACTTATAAACAAATTTATTTATAATTTGTTTTCAAATATGATCTAGAAGCTTTAAGTTAATAGAGAAAAAATATTAATTTTAGTTTTTTACAAAATCAAACAAATGATAGATAATTCTTTTATTATTATTATTTTGAAATGAGATGCAAAAAGAATTTAATTAATTAATATCACTAAATGATTTCATGAAAATGAGAAACCAACCAAGATATTATTTGATGAAGTATTGAACACATTATTCAAAATAGTCAAACTTGCTAATGAGCAAAATAATAAACACATAATCATAATTTAAACAAAAGTAAACATTTGATAAAAATTAACGTTTTTATTTAAATTGAGATTTTTATGCTCGTTTTTAACTTTTGACATATACTCTTGTAATGAATGTCTCATACTAAAGTGAATGTCTTAAGTTTGTCTCAAAGCAAGCCAATTAATGGAACTATTTGAAAATGTTGATTCTGTAGCTCATTATAATTATCAAGATTCTACTAGGGGCCCTTTAAATTTTGTAAAAATATAGGGGGAGTTGTTGGGGCCCAACAGGTAGGTGAGTTACAAGGAGAAATGAATAAGACCAAACTTCCTTCCTTTGATGGTGTGCAAACAAAGGATGAGGATACAAAGACTTGGTTGTTGGGAATGAGGAAGTGTTTTTAGTCACATAATTATTCCTCATGGGCAGAAGGAAGAATTGTCATTTACTAACTGAAGGGAAAAACATCCATGTGGTGGGACCAACTTTTGCAACTACAACACATTGATGAGAATAAACTTACTTGGAGACCATTCAAGCATTACTTTCAAAATAAATACTTGACCATGCATTATTATGAAGATGAAGGAGTTATTTGAAATCAATATTCAGAGTATGAACATGGATGAGTATGAGAGGACATTTTTATAGCTATTGAAGTATGTTGACTTCATTAAGGATGAACAAGTTAAGATTAAAAGGTTTCTGAGTGGGATGCCAATAACATTCAATGACAAAATACAATATGATTATCCCAAGAAATTGGATAAATCAATAAGAAGAGATAAATGTCTCTATGATACACATAGAGGAAGACAAACTTTTCAAAAGGACTGGGAAGATAAGAAGAGTGGTAATATGGAGCAGAGACCACCATTATTAAGAAATAATTCTCAAGGACAACCAGCTCCAAATGAGCCCAAAATGTTAGAAACTTTGGGGAAAAGGCCAAGGATGCAACCTATTAATTGTTGGGGTTGTGAGGGAGATCACATGTACATATATTATTCTCATAGAGATGAAAAAGTGAATACTTTTCATGATGTACATAAAGTTGGTATAGTTGAGGACGTTGGAAGAAGCATGCCAAGGATCTATGCAACCATGGAAAACAAGAAATTTGAGTTTCAATTCCACATGATTGAACTGGATGATAATATTAATGACCAACCTATTGCTATTTTAATTGATTCATGAGATAGTCATAGTTATATAAATCATAAGTTGGTGGAAAGATTTCATTTGCGAAGAAGAAAGCTTGGGAAATCTTGACTAGTTCAATTACCTACATGATCTAAAAGAAGAATTAATTAGTTGGTTAAGGAATGTCCAATGGACATGAATGGGATTAGCACAAAGGAATATTTGAATATCATACCTTTAGGCTCATATGATTTCCTCATTGGTATGGATTGGTTGGACAAGCATAATGTTTTCCTAGATTGTTATAATAATACATTTACTTGTTTGGATGAAGAAGGAAACCTAACAACAATTCAAGGCATACCAAGGGAAGTAAATATTAGAGAAAGTTTATCCTTTTCATTGAAAATAAGATTAAGGAAAGGATGTCAAATATTTGCAGCACATATGGAAGAGGGTGCTAAATATAAAGTTCCAAATATTGAATACAATGAAGTCCTAAAGGAGTTTGAGGATTTATTTAGAGAAATACCATGATTACCACTGAAAAGAGACAACGATTTATCTATAAATATGATGCATGGATCATCCCCAGTATCTAATACTCCATATAGGATGAATACTCCAATGTTGAAGGAATTTCAAATCCAACTTGAAGAGATTTTGAAGAAGGGTTATATATTCCCAAGTGTTTAACATTGTGGTGCCCCAGTACAATTTGTGGAAAATAGGGATGGAACATTGAGGCTTTGCATTGACTTTAGGAAGCTGGATAAGGTTACTATGAAAAACAAGTATCATTTTCCAAGGATAGATGATATTTTTGATCAGCTAAAGTATGCAAAGATCTCCAATATTGACCTCAGGCGAGGCTATCATGAGGTGAGAATTAAAGAAGAAGATATCAACAAGACAACATTCAAAACAAGGTATGGCCATTATGATTTCACAGTGGTGCCATTTGAGTTTTCAAATGTACCAGTTGTCTTCAGGTGTTTGATGAATGGTATTTTTAGAGATTACTTGGATAAGTTTGGCATTGTCTTCTTGGATGAAATTCTAATATACTCTAAGTCTGAAGAAGAGCATGATCAAAACTTGAGGATGGCACTATACGTATTGAGGGAGCATCAATTGTATGAAAAGTTGAGAAAGTTATCATTCTATCAAAGGAAGATTCATTTTTTTGGGCCATATCATATAAGAGGAAGGGATAATAGTGGGTCCAGAAAAGATAAAAGTCATTGAGGGATGGCCAACACCAAAGAATGTATCAGAGGAGATATGCTACAAGTCTAGGAATTTGAAAGAGAACGAGAGAAATTCTGCCACTCATGATTTAGAATTGGTAGCCATAGTGCATGCCTTAAAATATGTGGAGCCACTACCTCATGGGAATAATATTTGAGTTGAGGATAGACCATAGAGGTCTGAAATATTTGTTTGGACAATGAACTTTGAATTCCATGCAAAGGAGATGGCTGGAATTTCTCAGTGAGTATGAATTTGATATAAATCATATCAAGGGAAATGATAACAAGGTAGAGGGTGCATGAGATGCATGCTACAACCATTAGAATGTATATATTTGATTTGAAAGACACAATTTTAGAAGCTACAAAATTAGATGAACACTATATGGAAGCAAAGGAAAAGTTACAAGAAGGAAATAATTAACAGAAAATTGAATATTATGAGATAAAGGAGGATGGAATGTTCATGTACAAAGGCAAAGAATATATACCTAATACACATGATTTGATAAATTTGGTGCTAAAAGAAATACATAATGTGCCTTATCCTGGGCACCAAGGCTACTGGAAAACTATTGCAACTATCGAGAGTCAATATTTTTTTCCAGGTATGAAGAAAGAGGTGGTTGAGTATATTGGCAGATGTATGGAATGTTAGAAGTTCAAGGATGAGCACAAACATCCACTTGTTTTGTTACAACCATTTCTCATTCTGGAATGGAAATGGAAAGTGGTGGAAATTGATTTCATCACCAAGCTATCAAGAACAACCAAGCAACATGATTACATCATGGTGGTGGTGGATAATCTCACTCAATATGATTATTTTATTTGAGTGAAGTTCACTCACAAGCAAACTAATATTGCATATATTTTACCCTTTGAAATCCTAGAGAGGATTGGTCTTGTTGCATACATGATTTCACTACCTGAATCCATGTGCATTCATAATGTATTCCATGTGTATTTTATTATAAATTATGTACCTGATCCTAATCATGTAATTGATTGGAATCTGATTCAGGTGGAGCAAGACAAAGACTTTCGAATACAACCCGTATGCATATTGGATTGGAAGTTCAAGTTTCTCTGAAATTGAGAAATAGGGTTGGTAAAGGTCAAGTGGACCTATTGTTGATATTTTGATGTAAGTACGGAATATATTATTTTGTATTTGTATTGGCCAAACCTCGAGAAGGTTATTGTAATATTATTGTATAAATCAGCTCAAAAGAAATTATTATTTTATTGTTATCCTTATTGTAAAAGTCAAAATGGCCCCTCTTAGGGTTGCATATTTTCAGGAGTCAAGTTATATGTATAAATAGAGGTCAAGTTCCTTTCATTTTTATACACACACAACTTGCCTTCTCTTCTGTATTTGGATCATAACAAATGAGGTCTAGCGTAGGAGGTCTTGGTTTCTCGGTCTTTGGTATCTTGGTCTTTGTCTATTTTGCAGATATATAAAGGTGACATTGTACTGGTTGAAGGAATCTATACTGAATAATTGGTTGTTGGGTTTTCTCCCCTGCGAGGGTTTCCTAGGATGTATCTTGTCTTTTGTGATTGTTTATCTTTTACTGATCCTATTACATGAAATTATTAATAAATGTTAAATAAGATAACTATAACTTCTAAAATTATAACATGGTATCATAGTAGGCCTGAATAGAAGACAATTCACAGATCTAGACGAAAAAAGGAGGAATTTTATTGATAGGAGTGGTTTCCAGAAAAGACAAGACCACCATCAAGTGCACCCTAGTGGAGCACATATTTTCCATGGATTAGACCTTCAAAATCCATAATTTGTGATTTAGGGGAAGGATGACTACCAAAACCAATATTGATGAAAAGATGGAGGGAGCTAACAACTTCAGAGCCTATAGGTACATAATATCCCTACTCCTAGAAGAATATGATCTAGAGAAGTTCACTAAAGAGGAGGTTTCAGAACCAAAGGGAGATGAGGCTAAATTAAAGCATAATAATGATATGGTCAAAGCAAAGAGGATTATTGTAGACTCCATTAAGGGTCATCTTATTCATCACATATATTCATTATCCACTCCAAAATAAATGATGGACTCCTTAACCTGACTCTTTGAAGGAAACAACATCAATCGAAGAATGACCTTGAGAAATTAGTTAAAGACTGCGAGGATACATAATTCATAAACCATTCACTCTTACTTCTCAAGAGTGAACTGGATCAAGGAGAAGATAGAAACCATTGGTGATACAATGAATGGATAATAACTGGTGACAACCACCTTGAATGGCCTCCCAAGGTCATGGGATTCATCTATTCAAGGGATATGCTCAAGAAGGAATATACCCAAGTCCAGTAGGATATGGAAAGATTACAACCAAGAAAAATCAAGGACGACATCAAGAGAAGAGAAGATGATAGATGATGATCTATCCCTAACTGCCCACACCAAGAAAGGAAAGATCAAGAAATAACCCTCCTCACCCAAGAAGTTTCAGAAGGGCCGAAGAAATAACCCAAATATAATATGTTTATGTTGTGAGAAAATGGGACACATTGCTAGGAATTGTTCCCTCAATGAGAGACCAAAGGAAAATAAAGGAGGTAAAAGGCATCATGTAAGTACAGTTGAAGATGATGAGCCACTCAAGAAGGTTGCAAAGGAAGATGAATAAAGTGACAAGGAGTGTGTTCTTATATCATCCCTTACATGAATTGTAACTCATGTAAGTGACATTTGGCTGGTGGACAATGGTGTTTCTAGGCACATGAAAGGTTATAAAGACTCATTTTCTAATCTTAATCATAAGGATTCACCGCATAAGGAGAAATTGGGAGATGACTATCAATATCTGATCAAAGGAGTGGGAGAAGCCTCCTACAAGTTAGACTCAGGAAAGCCAATGAATATTAAGGAAGTTCTCTATGTTCCTGGATTGAAGAGTAACCTTATATCGATTTCAACATTGCATGGGAAGGGTTACAGAGTTGCATTTGTTGATGGAAAATTTATTATGTGGCCTAGAGGGAATACTTTTGATGATGCTGTGGTGATTGGATTTCAAGAGAGAGGACTCTAAAATTTGAAAGGGCGATCAGATTCAACCTTAATTCATGACACTGTGAATCCCAGTGAATTATGGCATAGGATATTTTCTCACCTACATTACAAGGCCCTATTGATTGTGAGAAAGATGTTGATGGGACTACCATTCATCCAGGAAAAACCAGACGATGTGTTCAAAGGTTGCACACAAGGAAAGAACATGAATTACTCCTTTCCCAATAGCGATAGAAGAGCCAAAATAGTATTGGACATCGTGCACTCGTATGTGTGTGGAATGATGTCAACAAATTCACTAAGAGGGTATGTATATTATGTGTATTTTATTGATGATTTCTCACGTAAAACTTGGATCTATTTGTTGAAGGAAAAAAATGAAGTGTTTTGAAAATTCAAAGAATTTAAGGCACTGGTAGAAAACCCAACAAAGAGGAAGATAAAGACCTTGCAATTAGATAATGGAGGAGTTTCAATGTTTCATCAAAACCTACAGAGGATATCTAGATAAAACAAGTACAAACAAATCTTATCAAGAAAGGAAGAAAGATTCCATATGAAAGAATGAGAAAATATATTCACACTACTCCAATGAGCTGATGATTGATACATAGATGATGATCAATATGATACAATGAATGAGTGGAGTAAACTCATATATAGGACATAAACATTCCATAATATCAGAATGCATGCATGCATAATATCATAATAGTGATGATGTAAAATAGAAAGTATAGAATAGAACTAGTCAGTTAACTCCCACTAAACTAGTGTGTCAAAAATAGAAATTTCTCCAACACCCCCCCTGAACATCACTATGGAGTAAAACATGAGTCCTAAATACTAGGCCATATTAGGTTCTCATGTAGAATCAAACTAATGAACAATAAATAAAAATGAGGAAAGAGGGAAAACCAAGTAGGAACAAATCCCCCCCTAAAAAGACAATGCATCAAAAGAAGAAAATGGCAGTTGCTATGCAACTGTTCTTCACTGCAAGATGATATCAAAAAGTCTGAAACTTATGCTCACTGAAAGTCTTCGTGAAGATGTATATTTTTTTATGGATGTGATGAAGTCCTTTGGAAACTTGTATAACCTTGTACCTCTTGATCCTGTGGACCCATCTGCACTTGAAAATATTCCTTTCTGGTGGAAGTGGAACCAGATACCAAGTATGATTCTTTAGGAGTGAGTCATACCCCTTCTACATGGGTTCTTTCCATAATGGATTTCCCATAGCCTTATTGTATGTCTGAGGATCAATAGATTGAACCATATAGCAATGAATGGGAATTGCAGGTTCTGAAGCTGAAAGTACATGAGAAGTGTAACGACCCTCCTCGTTACGACAACAACTCTGATAACAGGTGCAGTTTTTTTTGTTTTAAAAGTGTGTGCGCGCACGTAGAAAGGAAACAGACACACTTGACTCTACGTCACCACCCGACGACTAACAAGACGCACCACAATGATCACAACAAGAAGACACAAGGCATTGAACAAGTAACTGCAAGCATTAACAATCATAGATATAAGGCACAAAACGCAAACATTTAACAACATACTGGGTTATGCACAGTATGAACACAGAAGGAAGAATCCATAGTAGTAATTTTACTATTTATACACAGGAAAGCAGGGCGTTTAATCTTAGTTCTCTGCTCCGGAGAGAGAGAAGGTCAGATAGGCTCCTGGCCGACTTCTCAGGCATAAACTAGTAATCTCCGTCAGGTGTGTCGCAAGACTGGAAACCCTGCCTTTAAAGGGCCCAAGACTCTTGATACGGCCCAAGATTCTTTACACAAAAATAATCGCACACACAGACTTATATACTAGGCTACCTGGAGGTGTCTACATCCCACCCATCACAAGCAGAAAAAGCGGCAAGGATTGCAACCAAGAACAACGAAAATAAACAAGGGACTACAATCTATAAGAGTCTTAAGGTCATTCCATTGCGCAACTTTAGATCATAAATCGTCATCAAGGTACCCTCTAAAACAACATTCAAGGTACCTTATTGTACAAGTCTGACTTTGATTGGTTAAACATTTAATAA
Source organism: Picea engelmannii (assembly GCA_009831015.1). Taxonomy (NCBI): domain Eukaryota; kingdom Viridiplantae; phylum Streptophyta; class Pinopsida; order Pinales; family Pinaceae; genus Picea; species Picea engelmannii. The sequence goes on along the minus strand of ML777943.1, from coordinate 198,652 downwards.
GATAATTAGTCACTGGTTATAATTACAAATATAATGAATATTTATAATTGTCATTTAACGCCATAATCAACATTTAATCTTTTCATGATGGATCAATAATTAACGACATATCCTACATCAACTGCCGCAATCATGTAACTTTATGTTAACATTTATACAATGATTTAAACTTATAATTTGATAAACAAGATTATGAATCAATAATTGTCTCATTCTACGTGATGATCATAATTCCATAATTAACGCAGCAGTCAAATATTTTATCACGAGCACATAAGTAACATTAACATTAACTAAGTGATCTCAATGTAAACATAGATAAAGTAACCTTAACATTATCATCTAAATGTATAAAGGATCTGAAGGTAGAAAGTAGAGAGTAACATTAACATCAGCTTAAACGCTGGCAATTGTTTTAAGAAGACCTTAAGAAGTATTTTTATCTCCTTTGAAGAGCATGTTACAAGGACCAAATATATTTAATTAAAAATATCTAGATTCTTACAAAAAGGAACAATAGAACTACTCATTATATCAGTAGCAGAACAATTGATAGAATTATACAACAAATAATAGAAAATGCTTATTCGTCAATAATACGAGAACCATCATTGTATGCAACTCTAATTCCCAGCAATAAGTTTAGGTGAAGGAAATTTCAAGGGTAACCCAGTGGTCCTCAGGATCCTAGAAGGCAGTCAAGAAATAATAAACAGTAGACACAGTCACCCTTTTTACTATTAACACAGATTACTTTAGTTTCCAAAAATTTACATGCACTTCACGATAAAAATTACCAGTAAGAAGGGATAAAGGAATTTGCCCGAACTCAATTAAATTAGTCGTTTTTCCCCAAAAACCGGTTACCAGGTGGATGAAAAGGTTAGGTAAAATTATTTACTTAATCCATTGGGTCCATAACTCTACCAACTGTCTCATAAGGAAATTTCTGTCGAACTTCAGGGTTATTTCCAACCACAAGGAAATTTACCATACGCTGACACATGGATCTCGCTAATCTCGCGACCCTCTCTCTCGGTCAGTGTAAAAATCGGGGTGACTGTCAAGTGGACGCAGTCCTGTCGCTAGCTCAGAATTAGTGAGAAAACAGGGTCAGACCCCGACAAGGAGAATGGTGCAGGTGTTACCCATTGCAACCAGACAACACATCCACGCTCTGGTAGAGGTAATTTACACGATTTCAATCAATGTGCAGGGCGAACAGGTCATGGTTTGAACGCTGCTGGCAGGGGCGATCTTTCTTACAACACAAAGGCAAGTCGACGAGAGCTCTGGCATGAAGAGAAGGGGCTATTCTGTCATGAATTTTATGCAGTTGGAAGGCGGAAGGATAGGAATGCAATAGCTCGGTTCAGGCTTGAGATCGGTGGTGACCTTGCCGGTGATAAGATTTATAGCACCACGAAAATCAGGACACAAATTGCAGTCAGATGCCAATACGCCCATCACAGACGAATTCCAGATTTCTTTAAATTCTAAGTAAATGGCAGAGGTAAAGACCATTTAGCCATGCGTATGAGAAAATTGTAGAGACACAGATTACTCAGTTAAATTAACCAGTTAAAGCTGAAGACACAAGCTATCAAAAATGCCCAAGAGTTTGCCCGGAGAAGTCTAAGAATTCGCCGAGAAGGAAAGTAAAGTGCAGTCCAATTATTTAGA
>ML777943.1:169390-185578 GCA_009831015.1 Picea engelmannii | reverse complement strand
GCCCCTTTACTCCATATGTGAGTCTGGTCGGCAAGCTATCGTCAGCCTGCATCATCAACAATCGTGTCAGAACATGTCAACATCAAATCATCAAATCAATGAAATATCACAGTAAATAAATCAACCCAAATAGCACACTCCCTTACTCAATCTGGAGTCCAAGGGGTTCCACCGATGCCTCTGCATCCTCAAGGTCCAAAACCCTACACACTCAATAAAGCCGAGTCAATAGGACCTGTCTACATAAAAGCAGTGGAACATCATGTTGTCTATCATAACGCATCATAATCAAAGATAAATGTTTTGACATCATAAAAGTCCAGATCACTTGCGAGCAAGTGTCCTCAAATAATATTTTTTCTCAGTGCGCCAGAGCGGGATGTTACAAGAAGGCTCCTCATGTTGAGATCAATCCCTCCTCGAATCCAATGGATTCCCTACAAGGATGCCTACTACCTAAAGTTTGAATTGTGCCTTCTTGGGCATCCACTAAAGCTTCACCATTGGCTTCTTATCTGGATGTACTACTTGCTTATTTCCATGTACATAATCTCAGTGTATGGAATCATATCTGATGTTTGAAACAGATGGCAGAACAAGAGTATATGCATGTTTCACTGGAGGTGCATGAAAAGTAATCTCCTTATGTGTAAGTATAAAATATGATTCATCATCATAAAAATTAGTGAAATTATACAACCTTGACTTGTGATCCACCTCACAAATTGCAATGATTTAATTGTTATGCATGTCAATTACTGAAACTAAATCTGATGTAAATTGATCTTTTTCACCTTTCTGAGTGATATGATAAGCTGAGAGCAGATTCATAGAAATATTTGGAACAAGTAATACATTCTCAAAATTACCATTATGGAGTTCCACTCTCCCCTCTCCTGCTACTGCTACTGGAGTATCATCCCCCATGAGAATAGGGGGTCTTGAGCATGGACTCAAAGAAGATAAAATTTCCTCTTTCACTGCCATATGATGGGATGCACTAGAATCTATAATCCATGAATTAGATGAGGAATTTATTGAAAAAAGAGCTTGGTGATTACCTTTCTTAGGAGCAGGATATTCTTCCTTCTACTTCTTGACTCCCTCTGGAATGAAGTTTCTAAGTTTGTTCTTCTCAATTTATTTTTCCATAAGATTGATCTGTTTCTTCATGCATGTTGATTCTTCATAATTTGGTTTAGTGCAGTAAGTGAAATGCTTTCCCTTCTTCTTCTTCTTCTTGGAGTATGAAGAGTCTTTAGAACCTGAAGAATCATTAAAGGGTTTGGAATATCCCTCATTCTCGTTCTGTTTGGATGATCATTTTCCATCATGCATGGTGAGTGCATGTTCTTTTGGATCCTTGATTAGGCCCATGGTGAGTGCATGCTATTTGAGATCTTTATCACCACCTTCAGAGTTTGACCATTGTGTGGATGTTTGGTGGTGTGGGTCATGGATCCTATCTAAATTAGTTATGGAAGATGGATAAGTAAAACATACTATAGCAGTTGTATGATAGCCCACGTTGGGACTCTGTGGTGTCTTTCCAATGCCACTACTACCAACACCATGCTGAACATGCTCCAAATATCTCTTTATAAAAAAGAAAATGTCTTTTTCGTGAGATAATGTAAAAGTTAAAAAATAGAGTTTCATAATTGAACATATGAGTACATTAAAAAAAAACACTTTAAATTATGGTTATTACCTTATATGTGTTAATTTGTGACATAAGGAGATTGATCGTTTCTAAGACTTCACGAGTTTGATCTGGATGGTCTAACAAGCTATCAAGTTCCTTGTTCGCTTTAATGATCTTATTTTTATTAATACCATTGGATTAGGGGATGAATACAACCCCTCCTAATCGAAGGAATCATGATCAACATGGACTTCCGACTACATATAATTTCAACATGAAAATCAATGTTATTAATTTATATAAACAAATGAAATAATTGATCACCACACAAATAAACTTATATATTATATAAATAAATAATAAAATTCACGTAAAATGAAAATCAAATTTTATAATCAATTTCACATTCAACAATTGTCCCTTTTCCACGATCATCCTACCACATTATAATATAATATAATTAGAACCCCCAAATAGTTAGTAGTCCATCCTCAACCTAGTTCCAATTTTTGAACTTTTTTTTCTATATTCAAAGTTCTAAATAAAAAAAAATTATCTTTAGTTTTGGATGCACAATTAGAGGGTGAAATTACCTAAATTAGTAGGGGCACTCATGCATGTGGATTCCCAACATGGTGAAGGTTATGAATCTCTAGGTGGTTTTCACCTAGAAAATGGTGAGAAGAAGAACACAATTCCACGTGGAGGTTGAAGACACATAGGGGGGATTTTGTGGATGCCCTCAATGAGGAATATTACCATATGGGGAGATGCGAGGAACAATACACCAAATGGTTGCAACTCCACTAGATTCAATATAAAACTATGGGACTATACCAACACCTTCCATACCTTTACTACAAACTTAGGAAACTAACCAGCATAGAGTTCTAAAATATTGAAGACAATTTTAAATGGGGAAAAATTAAATAGATACAACACTTGAAGACCCCAATATTTATTTTAAAGAGAGAAAGAAAAAATCTATAGATTAGTTAGGATAAGGGTGGTTACCACTTTGTATTCAAAAGGTTGTTGGTCAAATATCAAAACCCTTAACCATGTTGGAAAAATGTTATAGTTCAAAGTTTACTATTTTGACATAAGCAAAGAAGAATGACAGTTGACTAGTCATGTGAAGAGAAAGAAAATAAACAATTTAGGGAATGGAGTTTCACAAATAAAGAAGAACTTCTATCATACAACTGAAAGAATGATGCTGGATGGATTGTAGGATTGGAATGATGTTGGAGGGATTGTAGGATTGGAACCATCATTTCCTGCTGTAGCTTGTTCTTCATTATTTCCTACACTATATATAACAGATCTTAAGTTGAATTTTTACTTACAAATCATACTCCCATGTCATGTATACACATGATCTAGAAAATAAGTGGGTCTACAAGTATGGATCTTTGTGAAATGTGATATGGGGAGGCATATTAGTGTCAAATGCTTAGGTGAATAGATCAATATGGAATCAACAAGGTACAAATCCAAGCAATTAGTTAGAGAAAGAAGGCAACGTTCAAATAGAATGATTAAAAGGAATTAGCATGGACCCAAAACCATTTCACACACCCCAAAAAGGAAAATTAATCATTGTATAGAGGGATTGCCCAGCTTGATGAAGTCAAAATGGGTACCAAGTGGTAGATTTGACTCTTTCCAGCCATGAAATAAGGGTAAAGTAAAAATTAGATGAGGAGCACCCCATGTAAAAAGGGTTATAATAATTTCTTAGCACACATGCTTGAGGAATGCCCTAACTAAGTATAGGACACATGACAACTAAACCATAATAACATGGTTTAAATTTCATCTTCGAAGGAACACTCCACCTTATAAGGCAATATAAAATGATTGTATGGCATGATCAAGAATTATGTATGCAAGCAAAGAGGATTGCTCCACTATGTCTAGGTTTGAATTATTATTTTAAGGAAGGAATGTGTTAGAAGAGTATGGTTTGAGGATGCACTTCAAAGGAGAGCGACGTGTGGCCGCAAAGACTTTTTCAAACCTTACTTTGAGCATATTTCCACCTTTATTGAGGAGTGCCCAACTTTGAGGGGGTTTTCTTGGCGTTAATTGTGGATCTTGAAGACGTTTAATAATATTTTATTTAATTCTGATACATTGCACATAAAATCCTCTTTATTTCTATTTTACATACAATTTTTTATGTCTATGATTGTTTTCCTTAATCATTCCAATGACTAGGAAAGTGCCCTTGGTATTCTTCTCAATCCATAGTTAAGGGACATCCTTGAAGATTTTATTCCTTCTTATTATGTGATCACGATCCCAAAAAGGGGAAATAGGAATGTTCCTCTTCATTTGAGACAACCCCTCTCCTCTTGAATTGTTCAAATCTCTTGTAGGCTTCAATAGCCTCACAATTTTGAAATTAAGAAAGGTGAAACTGTATGTTTATCTCAATAAACATTGAGGGAATGACTATGTTAAAGATATAAGAGTAATCCCCATCAAAAAAAATTCTATGCACAAAGGATATCGAATCCAAAGACATTGATATGAACTCCTCATCCCTATGCTTCCTTGGCCTAACCACTTATATGATTTCTCTCTATCATTATTGTCTTCCTTCTCCCATAATAAAATTAGGTTGGTGTGATCTATATTTTTAAAAGTTGGATCTCAATGCAAAAAAATCATGTTGGGAAGGAAGGCATGATGACCTTCTTCAGATTGATCAAAATGAAATGCTTAAGGGGGTTGAGATTCTTGGTGAAGTAGATCCTTCCTAAATTCATTAACATGATGGAAGAATTCTCATTGTGCCTAGCCATTATGTGTGCTAACAACCACCCTCCCAATCATAGGTGAGAAAACATCGCCAACTCGATTCATTGGATTTATTTACAATGTGAAGGTTTTCCAAATCAATTTGGACAATAATGAAAAGTGAATGATGGTAACAACCACTCACCATTCTCAAGTGTGCTCACAATGTTCCCTATAGATCGGTCTCATCTTCCCTCTGTGACTTTTGTCTCCTTCGCCGTCGTGCCCTAGATCTCTTTCTCTGGCATTCCCTCGCGCATATCTCATGGTTTAGGAAGCTACTCGTGATGTGCTCTCCTTGGCTCTCCTCATGGTGTGATCTCCTCGAATCTCCTTGACTCTCCTCTTCTTCTCTTCTTGTCTCTCCTCATCTGATCTCCTTGTGTGGTCTCCTTGTGGTTTTCTCTCCTCACACGCACGCAGGTTTGAAATGTAATAAGTTTGAAATGTAATTTTTTTGTTTTTGGTTTGGATTATTATATATTATAATTATATATAATATATATTATAACTATATATAATTTATATATTATATAATTTATGTATATTATAATAGTTAACATATAATATATTTAATTATTTAATATATAATATTAATATATTATATATTTAATAATTAATATATTATATATTATATGATAGGGTTTATTGTGTTAATAATCACGTAACCTATACCTTGAATCTACACCCCCTAACTTCTAAATCATTGACCCATAACCCATAACCCTTCTAAAGATGCAATGTGATTTATTCACATTGCTCTACATGTCCAAGTGAATAAATTCAACTAAGCATGGGTAAACGACAAGAGTAATTATGAATCTCTTAAGGTAGCCAGATGCCTCATCATCTAATTTGTAATGTCCTCGCATACAAAACCTAAAATTAATTAAATTAACATAGCATTGATATTTATAACTTCTTTTACGGTTCTCTATAATCAGAAAAATAACATCAACAAATAGAAGTTTTTAGTTTATGGCTCAACAAAATTCCAAATGGGAAGCATGATATAAATGATATATTGAATAATGTACATTGCATAAATAACCTATCGAATCAACATACGATAATGAACATCTCATAACAACGAACAAAATACCTATCAAGTGATTTGTTTCCTGACTCTGTTGTCCAGGTTGAAGATGAAACTGTGCCCAAGCTGCTTTGCCACACTCTGACCAAGCTGTTCTGCCCAAACCCTACCCAAAATTGAATCTTTCCTCCCAACCAGCTAGGAACAGAGCCTATCCGGCTCCCTATATCCAGGATTCCATAAGGATTCCTGGTCCTCGAGCCCAAAACTCCCAGCAACTGATGCTCCCCTATAACAGTCCAACAAATCCCTCAATCCTAAAACCAGAAAATACAATTTTCCAATACAATCTCCTCATCTCCCCCAAATTCTCTCTACCCCCAAAATCCCAGTCCCCCCCTCAAATGTCTTTTCCCCCTCATATTTCCCCGTCCATTCACCGCCTCTCCATTCGATGCCAACCACCTTATCCTTATATTCAATGCCAACACTCCTTCAATACATTAAGTTTTCTTTTAATAAAATAAAATTTATTAAACTTAAATTCATTACCCAAACATTTAATTAGTTAATTAATTAATTAATCAATTAATTAATATACATTAAACAATAAATAAATAAATAATATTATTAATAGATAATCATTAATTAACTAATATACATTAGGACAATTAATTAAACTTAATAAACCTTTAACAATTATTTAACTTTGACAATTAGTTATTTAACTAGGGTTTTTACATACACCCACCCTTCAGGAAACTTCATCCTGAAGTTAAAGTATTTTATGATACAAGGTAAAAGAAACATGGTTCACACATTCATAACAAATAACCAACATTATTAGTAAGTAAGCCAAGAAAACTCATGCATACTAGTGTACATGTGCAAGAAATGCATCTGTAGCTAGTACATACAAGTCTCGTGCATGTACTAATAACAATAACTATAATCTATGTAGTAATTTCCATATGCATCCAATCCATTCAACAAGACTATTCATTTTATAAAAGACAATAAACCAATCAAATGTTTGTGAAATCCTTTAATTACAATTATCTAGCTCAACTATGTTATTTAGACAATTGTAGTTTAGTTACATAATTATGAATATTCATATATACCCATTTTCTTTTCAGAAGGAAAAACAATAAATTCCACCATAAGACAAATATCCATACACTCTCAACTATTTCTACTCATCCTTCCTCCCTAACTTACTTCCATCTTCATTCCTATCCTTCCTCTTCTAGACTATCTTGGAGCATCAACTATATTGACCTAACTCCAAATAGAACCCGTAAGAGGAAGTGTCACTATCTTGACCAAGCTTCCCCGGCAGGCAAATGATAGTCATCATCACACGTCTAGGGGAGCCTTAGCTAACACCATCCTCCCATGACTTCAGGTTTTAGAGGATACACGGTGGGAAATGCCTCCACCCCTCCTATGACTAGGGTCCACACCCTACAATGGAATATACAGAGGCACCATGTTGTTGGGATTTTTGTCATCGTTTATTTAGTTTTGGGCAGTTTCACCACCTGAAATCTTTCACTGGTCCACATATCATAGCAATGCATCCAAACCAATATAATTTCACATACAAATATTCATACCATATTGTTTCTCGTTCAATGGTCATGACATCCACTTTCATTATCATTATCCCTTGGCTATTTCGTAGCCCAATGACCTGCAGATTAGTCTATAACACAAACTCATACACATCTATGCATTATTATCATGTAATTGCATACAACTAAAATATCAATTTGGTATCCCCGTACCAACAACTTTAACATCAAAGTTTTCAAGTTAGAAATAGAACTCATAATATCCCATAATTCAATTAACGTTACCCATTCATAGAATTATCATTCACATAATAGATTGCATCATATCCAACATCATTCAAATAGCATTTAAACCTTCATAGGATTCTCATTCACACAATATATCGCATCATATCCATCATCATCAATAACAATTAAAAATTCATAGAATTTTCATTCACATAGTAGATCGGATCATATCCATCATCATAAATAACATTTACACATTCATAAAATTTGCATTCTCACAATATATCACATCATATCCATCATCATCAATAACATTTACACATTCATAAAATTTACATTCTCACAATATATCGCATCATATCCATCATCATCAATAACATTTAAACATTCATAAAGGTTCATACGTCTTAAAAGTTCAAGTGTATCATTTAATAGTTTCACTGTGAATAGAAAATAAAGGGGTTTAGGCCTTAGGTAATCCTGGCTGTCTAAGTCAAATGGTGGTGTTACATACACCCAACCTTTGAGAAACATATTTTCGAGGTGGTCAAAAGTGAGGGAAAAATATCATCGTAATGTCTCGACATCTTCCCAAGTAGCAGATCCTGGACTATACTTGTCCCACTGGACCTTAACTTGGTCTACTAGATGGTTCCTGAGATTTCGGACTCTACGATCCAATATGCGTAACGCTTCTACCGTGAGGGTTCCCGTGTTCGATACTTGCAATTCCTTCCAATTTATTTTATGTGATTCATCAGCAACATAATGACGTAGAACAGATACATGAAAAACATTATGAGTTTTATACAAGTGGGGTGGCAGTACGAGAAGATAGGCAACGGGTCCAATTTTCTCTTGGATTCTAAACATTCCTATAAATCGAGGTGAAAATTGTTTCCCCTTCTCGAACCAAATTGTACTCTTATTAGGCCTGATACGAATGAAAACTTGATCTCCCACTTTATAACGTCAATTAGTCTTGTGTGCATCCGCATAACTTTTTTGTCTATCCTGTGCTTCCTTTAGTCTCTGCCTAATCTGAATCACCTATTCCTCCATATCTTGAATCAATTCTTTCCCAATGGTTACTCGGTATTTTAACCTCTCCCAACTCAACGACATTCTTCATGGCCTTCCATACAGAGCTTCATAGGGTGGCATTCCAATGGAGCTATGAAAACTGTTATTGTAGGCGAACTATACTAAAGGTAAGTAATTCTCCCAATGGGTTTGATTATCCATGATGTACATCCTAAGCATGTCTTCCATGACTTGATTTACTCTCTTAGTTTTCCCATCTATTTTAGGATGATAAGTTGTGCTTAAGTTCAACTGAGTCCCCAACGCTGACTACAAACTTGTCCAAAACCTAGAAGTGAATCTAGAGTCCCTATCTGAAATGATCTTCTTAGGTATCCTGTGCAAATGGATGTCCTCACTCACAAACATGCATGCCACATCAGTGACATCATAGATGTCTCTAACCGGAATGAAATGAGCACTCTTGGTTAAATTATCAACTATCACAAGAATGACATTGTGTCTATGAGATGTGAGCGGCAACCCCACAACAAAATCCATAGAAATGACTTCCCACTTGGACATAGGAACATCATGTGGTTGTAGGAGGCTTGTCAGGTGGTGGTGGTCGGCTTTCACTTGTTGACACTCTAGGCACTTGGCGATGAACTGGACTACATCGCGCTTCATGCCTACCTAGAAGAAGAGCTTCCTCAAGTCTGTGTACATCTTCTTCACACCCAGATGCGCACAATAAAGCGCTCTATGGGCTTCCTTCAGTATGATGCTTCGAATATCCCCACTTTTGGGGACATACATCCTTCCTCAATATCTTAACAGTCTGTCTGCTTCCAGACTATATCCTTCATACTTTGGATCTAATTGCCTCCCACTTTGGAGGTTTGAAGTAACCTTTAAATACCAACTATCTCCATGGAGTTGTGTCAACACACGTTCCCTCAGATTGACCCTTAAGGGTACCAAGGAGAAGACACGTGGTCTCCTACTCAAGGCATCTGCGAACACATTTTCCTTTCCCTTGATGTATGAAATAAAAAAATCGTACTCACTCATAAACTCACTCTATCGCCTTTTCCTGGCACTCAGATCCCTTCGAGTGAAGAGATGTTTTAAACTTTGATGGTCCGTTTTGAGCTCAAAGTTTCGCCCCACAAGATAGTGCCTCCAAAGTTTCAGAGCTAGCATTACATATGCTAACTCTAAATCATGAGTACCATACAATTCCTCATGTTTCTTCAGCTTCCTTGATGCATAAGCTATCACACCTCCATCCTACATTAGCACGACCCCCAACCCTTGCTTTGAGGCATCTGTACAGACCATGACATCCTTTTCCATATCTGACACTCATAAAATTGGCGCACTAATTAGTAACCTCTTAAGCTCGATGAATGCAATATCACATTCTTATGTCCATTCATACCTGACCCCCTTGCGCTACAAAGTGGTGATGGGTTTCATTATTTTAGAGAACCCTTCCACAAATCTCTGATAATAACCTGCTATCCCCATGAAGATTCTTACCTCATGAGCATTTTTCGGCACTGGCCATTCCATAATGGCCTTTACCTTTTCTAGGTCCACAGAGATTCCTTCATCGGAAATGATATGACCTAAATAGTGGATTTATTTCTGGAAGAAGGAACACTTCGACAACTTCCCATACAATTTGTTCTCTCTAAGGTAAGACAATGCCACTCATAAGTGTTCCTCATGTTCTCTTTCATTCTTGGAATAGATGAGAATGTCATCTAGAAAGACTTGTACAAAATGGTCTAAGTACTTCTGGAATACTCCGTTCATGAGGCTCATGAATACTGCTGGCACATTGGTCAATATGAAAGGTACTACGATGAACTTGTAATGTCCAAACCGAGTTCGAAAGGCAGCTTTAGGAATATCTCCTTCCTTAATCCTTAACTGGTGATACCCTGATCGTAAATCAATTTTTGAGAATACCGCTGCTCCTTTCATCTGATCAAAGAGGTCATCTATTCACGACATTGGGTATCCATTTTTCACTGTAGCATGGTTCAAGTCCTTGTAATCTATACACAGTCGTAAGGAACCATCCTTCTTCTTCACAAAAATTACTGGTGCACCCAAAGGTGAGACACTGGGCCTTATTAGCCCTAAGTCCAGTAACTCTTTCAACTTCATTTGCAACTCACAAAGTTTTGGCGCTGTAATCTAATACAGAGTCTTGGAAATTGGTTATGTGCCAGGTTTGTGCCAGGTTTTAGCTCAATAGTAAAATCAAGCTCCCTCTCAGGAGGTAACCCTGGTAACTCGTTCAGAAAAACATCCTTAAATTCTGACAATACCGGGTACTGATCCAAGGAGGGTCCCTTCCTTTCATTCATTGCTTCCACTACATACAGTCGACACCCTTGCCTCATGCACCACTTAACCTTCATAGTTGAGATAAAGCGTAGAGACACTCGTCTCTGTACACCGTGGATCTCTACTAGTCTTCCTTCATCGTCAACACAAAGCACGTTTTTTGTGAAACAATCTACCAAAGCCCGATGAGCTTCTAACCAATCCATTCCAATGATTAGGTCATACATCTCAAGAGCAATGATGTATACCTTCAACCTGGTAGTACACACTCCCAGGTCTATTATACAATTATCAACACTAGGTCCTACTGCTTGTTTTTCCCCCGAAGCTATCTCGACTTGTTTAAAGTCATCGTGCTTGTAGGCTACCAACCCACTCTTTTCTAATGCAGATGGTGAAACAAAACTATTTGTAGCACCAGAATCAAATAAAATCTTAACATCGATATGATTTAGCGTACTTGATGACTCCACCACCATGGATTGATGTTCTACCTGGCGATTATTAACCGCTGCGTAAATCTAGTGGCTGCCACCTACTCTTCCCATCAGGGCCTTTCCTTCTCTATGCACAAAGTCTGATTGTAACTCTGGGCACTCATGCTGGTAATGGGGTCCTCCACATCCCCAACAGGTAACATGAAATTGAACTTGCACACTACTCTGTGACGGTCTCTGAAATGAGTTCCTTCCCTATATCAATATACGACATTCATATCAACCACCCTTATAATATGAAGGCTCGACGCTTGCGTTGGGCTTGTGTGAACTCAGAGTTTGGCTTTGGTTTAGTAGGTTCTTTGGCTTAAGGTGGTAAGTAGGTTAATTGTGCACACACACCACACTTATAATTATTTATTTATTATTATTATTATTATAAGTATATATATGTTTTTTTTTATAATTAAATCTAAACACTCACCCTTAAATTAAATAAAAATCCTATTTTTTAAATTTATTTAAACCTAATTTATAGTTTATTGGTTTATTATTATATATATATATATTTTAATAAATTGTTATAATAGAGAAAAGAGAATAATTTTTTTTTATTTGATAAATAAATAAATAAAATGAACTTACCCAGCAGGTAATAACGTGTATTTTGCATGCGCTCCACATGTTACTCCCACTTATTTATTGAAATAAAAAAAAATGATCATTTAAACCCTAAACATCACTATTCCTTTTTCATTTGTTGGGTCGTCTGGTGCGTTTGCATGCCGAGGGTGAAGGTAGGAGTTAGACGCGGCCAGGGTCCGGTTCCTCCCTCGGTCTCTATCGCTAAGCTATGGTTCTCTGTCAGTCGTTGGTGCTCGAGGGGTATGGAGCCGTGGGCTCTCCTCGGTGTGGATCTTCTACAGGACTCGAAACTGTGCAAGGCCTTCTCCCTTGGCCATGACTTGTGGACTGGAATTTACCTTCTCGTGGCTGTGGGTCGAGTGGTCTAAGGCACTAGGCTCAAGTTCTGGTCTCAGAGAGAGGGAATGTGTTGGCTTTGCATGGTGGCCATCATTTCTAGTCTAGTAGTCTCATGCTAGAATAGTAGCCAGACATGCCTAAGGCACAGTTGTATTCTCCCTTTGTGGGCTTCCTGCTCAGTGCTTAACACTTGAACACTCAGTGAAAAACTCCTTCAAGGGCTCTCCTCCTCATGGGTTGACACTTTACTTTATTTTTTCTTGTGAGCTTGATGCTTGGTCTGGTTTTGAGGCTGTCGGTGCCTCATGCTTGGATGCTCGACTCATTTTTTTTTTTGATGCATTGTCCTACTACTATGTGCACTACTTATGCCTCCATGTGGGTTCTCCCTTGGCGCCTTGTTGTTGTTCTAGTGTGTGGCACCCATTTTAGTTTTTTGATTTGAATTGAAATCCACTGGACGAATGTTGTGTGAATCAAATGGCATCCCAAATGTTGCTTGCTGCTAGGGTTTGGTGAGCTTGGCGATGACGTCGATATCGTTCAGTGCTCTAGAGTTAATTACAGGCAGAGAGCTTCTGCTGGTATTACATGATTCGAAGTCACAAACCATATACTAGGGTTAATGGTTTTATGAAGGCTATGATTGTATTGATCACGTGGCCTAAAGGATAATGTGCTCACCTTCGGAGCTGGAGAATGCAACTTTTGTTGCGCCTTTGTGCCCCCCCCCCCTTCATCATGGCTTGCGCTTGGTCTATCCCTTGTGACTTACAATGAGTGCTTTGGACAAGTTGTGCACAAAGGATTATTCGTGGGCTCGTCCTCCTCGATAGCTTAGAGTTTGGCACTGGTTTTGTGTTATGTATTGGTGTGCACAAAGGCTTCTTCATGGGCTCGTCCTCCTCGACAGCTTGGCGTTTGGCCCTGGTTTTTGTGTTGCTAACTAACCCGTGTTGTATAGTGTGCATGTGTGATGAGCCCTTGTGTGTTTTAACATGCTATCCTGTGTTTTTTTTTTTTTTTTCTGCTCATCAACTGCCATGGCTATTTAGTTTCCTGGTACAGTGGTAAGACCTATGGGCAATTTCAAGACTGCTTCAAAGTTCCACTATTACACTCTAAAGTCTAATGTTGATATACTTAACCTTATTCAATTGGGTCTGACTTTCTCATATGAGGATGGGAACTTGACTCTTTGCAACACCAATAAGTATTGCTTGTGGAAATTCAATTTTCAGGGATTCAATCTGGTCAAAGATATGTATGCCATCGATTATGTTTAGCTTCTGCAATAGAGTAGTATTAGTTTCAAGAAAATAATGAGAATGGAATCAATGCATGGGTATTCGGTGAGCTGCTAATGTTGTCTGGCATTGTTTTGAATGACACTATGCACTGGGTTTCCTTCCACAGTGGCTATGATTTCAGGTATATGCCAAAGCTTCTAACATGCCAGTAGTTACCTCCGACACCTACAAGATTCTTCAATTTGATGAAAATGTATTTTCCCACTGTGTATGATATCAAGCACTTGATGAAGTTTTGTTGCAGATTAGAAGAAGAAAGTGCTTCCCTCAATCATAGGTGTTTTAGAGTCTGGGAATCGTCATGAGAGTCATTCTCTTGAAGGACTCTGTTATGAAAAAAAAAAAAACTCTAAAAACAACTCTGGTCAATATCTCAGTAGTTGTTCGCCATACCTCTTTTGAGCAGCAGGTTTTGAACCCAACACCAGTCGACAAAACTAACGGAGGATGAGCGGTCTTTGTAAAAGTGTAATCATACATTGCTTCCACGGAGTCTGTTATTCAAAGGTGTGGTTTAGGAAATGATTTTCGATTTGTTTTTTCTATTTTGTGTCTTATTATTAGTGTTTCATCGATAGTTCACTTCTAGGTTTCTTCGTTGATAAATTAAAGATGTCAATTCCAAGTGTTGTTTCCCATAGATGACACTCAAATTAAAAGGTTTTTGTATTCTTGATGCATTTGCAAATTCTGGACTGTGAAAAAAAAAAAGGTTTGGCATTGAAGCATGGTTTCCTGGCTGTGTCTATCCACTGGTGTTTCTATTCAGCCATGAGGATTTTGTTGCCCCATATTCTGTTATTCACATTTCATAGTTTTATTTTGTGTATTAATCTCATGATTAAATCCCTTTTGTTGGCTCTGTTAAAAGATTTCATCACTAAGGTCATTTTACTTTGATACTTCTGTGATACTTTGATATTGAGAATGTTGGACAGTCATGGATTGGATTGTTCATGGGGTTTCATCAAAATAAACAACTAATGTGTAAGGTCTTGTTTTTATTTGTGTGTAGTCTGAAGACTTCACTCCAAGACTGTAACAACCCAAATTGGATTGTGGATGAAAAAGATAAAATCTCAGTGTTGTGGGTGGTCAAGCCCAGGTTTCAGTTTTAAAACCGGGCTCTGATACCATGTGTAATGTCCTCGCATACAAAACCTAAAATTAATTAAATTAACATAACATTGACATTTATAACTTATTTTACGGTTCTCTATAATAAAAAAAATAACATCAACAAATAGAAGTTTTCAGTTTATGTCTCAGCAAAATTCCAAATGGGTAGCATGATATAAATGATATATTGAATAATGTACACTGCATAAATAACCTATTGAATCAACATATGATAATGAACATCTCATAACAATGAAAAAAATACATGTTAAGTGATTTGTTTCCCGACTCTGTTGTCCAGGCTGAAGCTGAAACTGTGCCCAAGATGCTCTGCCACACTCTGACCAAGCTATTTTTCCCAAACCCTGCCCCAAACTAAATCTTTCCTCCCAGCCAGCTAGGAACAGAGCCTATCTAGCTCCCTAGCTACAGGATTCCATAAGGATTCCTAGCCCTCGAGCCCAAAAATCCCAGCAATTGATGCTCCCCTGTAACAGTCCAACAAATCCCTCAAGCCTAAAACCAGAAAATATAGTTTTCCAATACAATCTCCTCATCTCCCCCAAATTCTCTCTGCACCCAAAATCCTAGTCCCCCCCCTCAAATTTCTTTTCCCCCTCATATTTCCCCGTCCATTCACCACCTCTCCATTCAATTCCAACCACCTTATCCCTCCATTCAATGCCAACCCTCCTTCAATACGTTAAGTTTTCTTTTAATAAAATAAAATTTATTAAACTTAAATTTGTTACCCAAACATTTAATTAGTTAATTAATTAATTAATCAATTAATTAATATACATTAAACAATAAATAAATAATATTATTAATAGATAATTATTAATTAACTAATATACATTAGGACAATTAATTAAACTTAATAAACCTTTAACAATTATTTAACTTTGACAATTAGTTATTTAACTAGGGTTGTTACATAATTACTGATGTGCATGAATGGATCATTAACGAAATTCCACACTGTCCTTAGCTACTATATTCTAGAGAAACCATATCCAAGGGAATGGGATTCACAAAATTAGTGGGGAAATAAGACTCTATTGAGCTTGACTCTAGTCCTAACCCATTCATAGTTTGGGAACACTAGGGCATAGTTTGGGAAAATTAGACCATAACTTTTATCTTTGGGAGTACAATTGATGATGGAAACGAGTGGATGTGTGAGTCAAATTTGAGTCCAGAAACCCTCCCATATCGTTAACGCATGCAAATAGTCTATCTACGATAATGATGTTATAAAAATGAATGGTTTTCTCTTGGTTTCAAGAATAATATATCCTCTACTGAACAAGGCCAACCACGTGAAGGTGGCAACTCATATGGCCCCTCCCATCCCACTTGCATCACTCTCAATTCCCCAATACCCGATCTATAAAATATAAAATAATTGAAAGGAACGTAGTAAGATTCATACATAGAAACTACAAAAACAAAAATAACTTAAGATAAATGAAATTATGTGTTTGTAAATTGACGCAACCTCTGCCCTCGACGGAACTGTCGCTCTCACCAGGACCTTTAGCTACTCGGCCTGAAGAGTTTACAACTCTTCTGACTCCCTCCGAAATCCTTTACCCACGGTATACTTCTTGGCGATCTCCCTTCATCCAGTCGGAAAATCGGGTTTCGCGGATTC
>ML777943.1:147801-159958 GCA_009831015.1 Picea engelmannii | reverse complement strand
ATATCAAACAAATGAACTATTTTTATCTTCTCATAGTAGGCAGACCTCATTAATTGAGTGAGATAACATTTCATTCCTTGTGGAAGCCCATTATTAATACCTTCATGATGGTATCCTTCATGAAGCATAAAAGAAATCACAAAAATAATTATCAAATACGGTAAAATAAATTCAATGATTAAAATAAACATTCAAAACATTACATATACAATACATAAATAAATTGCGTACCTTGATGATTTCTATTATATTCCAACCTCCATAGGTGAGGTGTCATTGTTTGTGGTTTTAAACCAACCTCTTCTTTCCCATTGAAAATATGTTTTCCAGTAGTACAATACCTATGGTTCTTAGGGAGGAGGTGCCTATATTCATCAAACACCACCTTTCCTAAAAATTTTGAATGACGATACTTCATCTTAGGAACACAAACTGGACATGAAAATTTACCTTTTGTTTGAAGACCTGCAACATATGGATTAATATCAATTATACAATGAGATTATTTAAAAATTAAACATGCAGCATGATATCTTTAATAAATTATGTAGTATTAAAGAGAAATGGAATGCTACATACCACAAAAATGTGTTAGTCCTAGGGCATCATGATTTGTCCATAAAAATTATTCCACAAAATTTAAATTTCTTCTCCCCGACTGGTTTACATATCTCATACGTAGTGATGCCAACCCATAATTTTAGTAGGTCATCGATAAGAGGCTCAATATATACATTCATACATTTAACTTGGTACTTACCTAATTGTTTGAAATTACACATAATTACTATAACCATGATATGTATATATAAGTAAATAAATAAACAAAAGATATTATGCAAAAAAYGAAACAAATGAAAATGTTACATTCAAAAAATTAATGTAAACAAATACCTAGAACATCCATTGTAAACATTATGTGATCCCTCTTTATTGGCATCCAAGGAGGAATGTTATTGTTGATAACGAAAATAGGCCACACTGAGTAAATATACCTAAGATCTCTGAATGGATTAACATCGTCAGTTGTCAATGAAATCCTAACATTACAAGGTTCATCTTTGAAGTCTGCCCATCTTTCCTCAATTTCCCTAAATTCATAACCATCAATAGACATTCGAAGAACACCATCTCCACTTTTGTTGCATGCATGATAATACATAAATTGTGCTATGCTTTCACACCTGAACAATCACTGCAAATGTGGAATTATGGGAATATGACAAAGAACCTTTCGAGGCACCCTTTTTGTTACTTGATCAGTTTGATATCTACTGATAAGACATTGTAGGAATTTTATTTTCAAAGCATGTTGTCCATAATATATAATATGATCATTAGAACATGCATCTATAGTTTGATAATACATTCCAATTTCTTTCATAATGTCATGCAAATCTTGATATGTGCGAGGTAAAATATTTGACGATGGTAACAAAAATTCACCTAACAATCTACAACGTAAAAATTAACTAGTTAATGTAAAGAATATTAATCGTAAAAATTGCATTCTTATTTTACACATTAATTAACACTAAAAACAAATAGAAAAAGTCAACATTTATGTATATGAGACGAAACATATTACATACCTTAGGATCTGTGTCATACAAGTTTTCGACAAATTATTCATAACCTTTAAGTTCACTAGCAGCAATGTAGGAGAGAGAATATTTTCTCTTGAGACTTCATAAAGTCGTTTATTTGCCTTTTTCTAATAGAGGTTCATCATAAATACATCATTGTCCCAATCCTCATCCGACTGAGCAAAAAAATATTGGATCATTTGATTTGTTCCATCATCTTCTTCCATGGGATCATTAAATTGATTTGTTCCATCATATTCTTCCATGAGATCCTCATTTTCTTGATCATGTTCCTCAACTTGTACAACATCATTTCTACTAGTACCACTTGGTGCAATATTCTGCAAAAAGTTAGAGGGAAACTTTAACTTTATAATTACAAACGATCATCCAAAATTAGTGTGTACTATACCAAATATTCAAACAATATATATGCATATATATAATTTTATATAAAATTGACAATATAAAAACATATAATGAATATATAGCTAATTACCATAGGACAATATTCATTTGATCCCCCATCAATGTGCCCATATTTCCTACAATGTTTTGTAGATGTTTCTCTTAAAATTATTACGGGACGTGTAGTGCAACATTTTTTGCAAGGGATATAACATCTACCATCACCCTTTTCACCCACTTTACTTTTTTTCCCACCTCTAATATTCTGCGACATTCTTCTACACAAAAATACCCTTTTTGAGTCGTCGTTGTTATAGCAATTAGATTGTCACAACATCTCTAATTTGAAAAATATTTATAGATATTTTTTCATCGCAAGAGAGACGATCGTTGACCAAGTCGATGTTGACTTTGTTAAACAGTGTAACGTTCAATGTTGACTTTGTCAAATAGTGTAATGGTCATCATTGAATCATCACTCTTGTGATGATAGAAAAAGGTCGTCACAAGAGAGACATGAGTCCATTGTCTTCATGGTCGTCGCTCTTGTGACGTACATATGGTTTCATTTCTCTTGCGATGATAGCCAAAGGTTTCATCGCAAGAGCGATGAACGCCGGATGGATTTATAAAAAAAATTAAAAATTCAACTCTTTATCTTCAATTTCGCGACGAAAGGTTACTTTCGTCACAAGTAGTCATCGAATTTTTTTCAATATGTAATAGTGAGCGCTTTCTTGCTCAACCTAAATCAAATTCCAATCAATAACATGATTAGCATAAAATATATATTTATTAAGCAATGATACATGGAATACAGTATGTATAGACATGGATGCAATCATATAAGATACTGGTCCAATCCTCTCTAGGATTTCAAATGGCCCCACAATATCTGGCTGCCAACATGGAACAATTTTCCAACTTCAGGGAAATTATGTTGGCCTTCACTTCAAGAAAACATGATCACCCACTTTAAATTCCTTGTGAGTTCTGCCCTTGTCAGCATAGCGTTTCTCACTGTCTTGGGAATCCTTTAAATTTTGATTTATCTTCAACATTTTCTCTTCCATTTCCCTGAGCAACTTTGGCCCAACCACTGCTCTATCATCTAGGTTGTCCCAAATTATTGGTGTGTTTCACTTTCTTCCATAAAGTGCCTCAAATGGGTTCATCTTCAGTGATGCTTGGTACACATTGTTGTAGGCAAATTCTACCAAGTGTAGATAATCTTCCCATTTAGATGGTTTTTCCATAACATACATCCTTAGAATATACTCTATCACTTGGTTCACTCTTTATGTTTTCCCATTAGACTCGGGATGATAAGTCGTGTTGAAGTTCAGACTTGTTCCGAAGCCTTTGAATAATCCCCTCTAGAACTTTTAGGTAAACTTTGGGTTTGTGTTAGACACAATTTTCTTGGGTATGCCATGCAAGTGTGAAACTTCCCTCATATAAATATAAAAAACATTGGCTGCCTTCTGAGTAACCTTCATAGGAATGAAATGGGAAGCTTTAGTAAGCTTGTCCACCACCACCATGATAGCATCATGTTGCTTGCTTGTTCTGGGAAATTTGGTGATGAAATCCATTGTCACCACTTCACACTTTGACTCATGAATGGGCAATGGATACAACAACCCATCTTGGTGTCTATGCTCAACCTTTACCTTTTGACACTCCAAACATTTATAAATGTACTCAACAATCTCCTTTTCATGCCTGGCCAATAATATTGGCTCTTGACTGCTGCCACTATTTTCTGATATCCTGGGTGTCCAACAAAAGGTACATTATGGATCTCTTTCAAAATTGTACTCCTCAATTCGTGAGAATTAGGTACATAAATTATATTCCTGTACAAGAGAATTCCATCATTTCCTAATTCATAATTTTGAACCTTCTATTGTATTTTACCTTGTTGTAATTTTGTTACCAACTCCATGTACTGCAAATCTACTTTTGTAGACTCATAAATTATTCCTTTAAGATCAGTTTGATACATGTTAATGGTTGTAGCATGAAGTTCATGCACTCTTCTTTTGAGTGCATCGACCAATTTTTTCTCTTTTCCTTTGATGTGCTTAATATCAAAGTCATACTCAGAAGAATTTGAACCATCTACTTTTCCTGGAATTTAAATTTGGCTGATCAAACATGTGTTTCAGACCATTATGGTATGTCCTTAGCTCAAACCTATTTACCATGAGGTATTGCCTCCAATTCTTCAAGATGTGGACTAGGGATTCCAACTCCAAATCATGAGTGGCATAGAGCCTTTCATGCTCTTTCAATTTTCTAGATTCGAAACATATCACAAACCCATTCTGACTAAGGAATCCACCAAGTCCTTCTTTGCATGCATCTGTGCAAACCAAAAAATATTTATTCAGATAAACAATCCTCAGAATTGGAGCGCTGGTTAACAACTGCTTCAATTGCTGGAAGCTCTTTTCACATTCTGTTGTCCATTGAAACTTCACCCCCTTCCTTTGCAAGGAAGTGATTGGGTGAGAAATTCTTGAAAACCATGCAATGAATCTTCTGTAGTATCTAGATAGACCCATGAAGGATCTGGATTCTATCACATTCTTAGGTGTTGTCCACCCTTTAATGCCCTCAATTTTTTTAGGGTCCACTACTATCACTTCTTCGGATATGATATGCCCCAAATAGTGAATTTGGTTTTCAAAAAATGATCACTTACTCAATTTGGCATAAAACTAGTGTTCTCTTAACAATTGTAAAATCATCCTCAAATGATTCTCATTCTCTTCTTTTGAATTGGAATATACAAGAATGTCATCCAAAAATACAATGAAAAACTTGTCTAAGTATTCCCGGAAAACACCATTCATTAATCACATGAAAATAGTCGGTGCATTTGATAACCCAAATGGCACCACTGTGAACTCATAATGATTGTACCTTGAACTGAAGGTAGTCTTATTGATGTCTTTTTCTTTGATCCTTACTTGATGATATCCTGACTTGAGATAAATCTTTGAGAATATCCTTGCATCCTTTAATTGATCAAAGATATCATCAATCCTTGGCAAAGGATACTTGTCCTTTATAGTTACCTTGTTCAATTGTATGAAGTCAATACACGGTCTCAATGTCCCATATTTATTATTTACAAATAATATTAGGGAACCCCAAGGTGACACACTTGGGCGTATATACCCCTTCTTCAGAAGTTCTTCAAGTTGCATTTGCAGTTCCTTAAGCTATGTTGTACTCATTCTGTAAGGAGTATTTGATACTGGAGCTACTCCAGGCATCAAATTTATAGAGAAATCAATATCTCTCTTTGGGGGTAGTCCTGGTATCTCCTTAAACACATCTTCAAAATCTTTCAGGACTGAGAGATCCTCCATATTTTACACCTTATCCTTAGGTGCTTCCTCCATATGAGATGCAAATATTTATCAACCCTTCCTCTAACACTTCTTCAGTTTCATTGCTGAGATATCTTGGATAGTAAATACCCTAGGAATTCCTTGGACTATTCTTGGGTTCCCTTCCCTATTTAGGCAAGTGAATTCCTTGTTATGTTAGTCTAATACAACATGGTTTTGGTCCAACCAATACATACCAATTAGATAGTCATATGAGCCCAAGGGCAGGATGTTCAAATCTTCCTTAGTACATAACCCATTCATGTCCATTGGACATGATTTAACCAGCACAACAACTTTTCTCTTGGCTCCAGTAGCTAGTTGTACCAACCAAGATTTCCCATGCTTGCTTCTTGGAAAATGCAATTTTTCCACTACCTTAGGATCTATATAGCTATGGATAGATCCTAAATCTATTAAAATAGTAAATGCATGGTTATTGATCATACCTTCAACTTCAATCATGTGTGATTGAAAATCATGTTGCTTGTTGTCCAGGGCTGCATAGATCCTTGGTACACTTCTTCCCATGTCATTCACTATTTCTGCTTGTTGTACATTATGAAAAACTCTCACTTTGTCACTTTTGTGAGGAAAATGTTTATACTTATGGTCTCCTTTACAACCCCAACATTGAATGGGTTTCTTCCTTGGCCTTTTCCCACCTACCTCAGCCATTATGTGCTCTCTAAAAGATGGTTGTCCTTAAGGATTGTTTCTGAAAAATGGTGGCTTGTTTCCCTTCTTCCTCTGTTCCCTCTTAAACTTATTCTTATGTTCCCAATATCTTTGGAAAGTAGGCTTTCCCTTATGTCGATTATATAAGAACTTGGCTCTCCTTATGGTTTCATCCAAAGTCTTGATATCATCATATCGAATCTTGTCACTAATGAAAGATGGCATCCCACTCAAGTA
Organism: Picea engelmannii; assembly: GCA_009831015.1. NCBI lineage: Eukaryota > Viridiplantae > Streptophyta > Pinopsida > Pinales > Pinaceae > Picea > Picea engelmannii. The sequence goes on along the minus strand of ML777943.1, from coordinate 153,645 downwards.
TCTCTGGATCTTAACTGTCTCATCCTTGATGGAGACATACTTCAATAGTTATAAAAATCTCCTTCCATACTCATCAATGGTCATGCTTCCTAGTTTGAGTTCAAATAACCCTTTCATCTTTTTTTCATAATACCTCTTGGTCAAGTATTTCTTCTCAAAATGCTTCTTGAATTCCCTCCATGTAACATTATTCTCTTTGATGTGTTATACTTGTACAAGATGATCCCACCACATGGATGTCTTTCCTTTCATTTGGTAGATATCAATTCTTCCTTATGCATGAGAAGAATAATTATGTTGTTGGAAATATTTTCTCATGCCCAACAACCATGTCTTGGCATCTTCATCTTTCTTATGCTCTCCATCAAAAGTAGGAGGTTTGATCTTATTCATTTCTCCTTTAAATTCATCCACTCCAAATATCCTATGATTCCTAACATAATATGGACTTGATATGTTGTGTGCTCTCCTGTTAGAATGCCTTTGGGAGTGATGGTGATGTATGCTATCATGCCTTGATCTTCCTTTTCCCTCAGGGGTCCCATGGTTTCCTGATTTTCTAGAGCCACTCTCCTAATCCAACTTCTTTTAAATTATGTCCAAGATTTTCATTAACTTCATATTGAAGTCTTACTACTATTCCTTGGACTTCATAAGCCTCTCATTATCATCCTTGTGGCTCTGGACATCTGTCTGCAATTTTCTGATGGTCTCAGCGAGATTTATGTCTTCCTCCTTTCCTCCTCCATGTTCATTGGAGTTGGTTCCTTCCATACCCAAATGGAAATTCATCTCTTTGATTTCATCTTCTTAGCTACAAAATATCTGTATATCATCCATCACTCTGTACTATGTGTTGATTCTGATTTGACAACTATTAATTCTGCAAAAAAATGTGCAGCCAACATAACTTTGTTAGGCTAACTGTTCTCACTAATTTCATGAAAACACGAACCATTCTGATTCATTAATATATATCAGACTTCTTTTATGTTGATTTCCTGAGAAATTTATTGTTCAAATCCAATTTTTGGGTTAACATTTTTCTTCTACTATTCAATACCTTTCCAATGCTTATTTCCATGCTCAATTCTAAGTTTTGAGTAGGAAGTTATGGATACTTGAACAATTTGTCTTTTCAGTGATTAAATCCTTGTACACAGATTCTTCCAACTAAGAGTTGAACTGGCTCTTGGATCCATGATGGATCCCTTCTTCAAGTTTATAGGCCTTCCTTACTTCTTTAGGTGTAGGTCTGTACAATCAAGAACCTCACAGGCTCTTTCTCTAAGCCCTTTCCTCTTCTTAAGACAAAATTTGAGGAACTAGCCCCTTTTCTTTGGCCCCCAAATTCATGTCACCTCAGGTTGTGACCCAACGCTAACAAATATGTTCTTATATTATGCTTTGGGACTCTAGAAATTTGGGATCCAGAGGTTTTCCTTTCACCTCACCCCATTTCCTCCGAACGCCGAAGTGGCGAACTTCCAAACAACTGCCTCTTTGGAGCTTCTGAGCTCCGACACTTTGGAGCTTCAAAGGTTTTCGCAAATCCAAACTTTAAAATACTCTGGAGCATTGAATTGGTGAAATTTTGAAGGAAGATGAATCAACGATCCACAACTTCCCAGCATCCAATGACTAATATTTACTATGAAACTCCAGACTTCGGGAGTTCTGCTACTTCATGCCTTATTTCTCCCAAACGCAGAACCCATGAACTCATGGGGCTCACTTAGTATGATGCACCTGGCGTGCTATGTGTCATCAAAATAGAGGTGACATGTGGCCCAATCCAAGGGGTGACACGTGTCAATTTATAACTATAAAAATTAGTCTTTTAAAAGAACAAAACACACTGACACGTGGCACGCATATTTTCTACCCATGTCACCCCAGGTGACATCATCAAGCCACATCACTTCAATGCTTTGTGACTCTGAAACTTCAGGACTTCAGGACTACGGGACTTTAGAGATCTTGAAGTTCTTCCAACAGTTCCCCCCCAAATGCCGAATTCCCAAACTTCTTAACCTCTCGAGGTCCACGTAGTACAATTGTCATCAATTTAGCCCCACCATCGAGTGACACGTGTTAGGTCCCAATTGGTACTAAGGGCCTTTCAAAAGTACAAAAACAAGTGACATGTGGCAGACTTAGGGTAGGTCCATGTCACCCTAGGTGACATCATCATGCCACTTCATATCCCACACTTCGGGACTTCGGCGATTTATTTTCATCGATGTTTTTTCAAGATTTTTGAACTGTCGAACTATCGATCAAGTCTGCGTCACCCCGACATTCCATGATTTCAGCACTTCGAAATATCTCTTCTCATATGCACATTTTCAAAACTCTCTAATTTTTTACTACCGAACAATTGCTTCCCATAGCTTTGGGAATTCGACGATTTCTTCTCATTGTCACTTTTTCAAATCTGTCGAACTGTAGACTGTCGAACAATTTATTTACGTGGCTTCGAGACTTCGACAATTTCTTCTCATCAAAACATTCTCAAAACTATCGAACTRCCAACATCCAAACTCTCTATCATGTCCACATCACCCCAATGTTCCGTGACTTCGACACTTCAGAAGATCTCTTCTCCTATGAACACTTTAAAACTCTCGAACTTCTGAACCACTTGGGGAAATCCAATGGTCCTCCTTCTCCYGAATGATCTATGGTTGAGATTCATTCTAGGACTTCAGAGTTGAGTGCTTTGGGTCCTTTCTCAAAAAAAACTTAAAAACTCACCAAAGTAACGAAGTCCGAAGGACTTTGATGGTTAAATGTCGTGCACCTTCTCCATATATGACGGTTTTGACAGATCTGTCTTCTTCTGAATAGATCCAACGACCCAAATTTAAAATTTATGGCCCAATACCTTGGTTTTCATGGTTTATCAAACTTCTATGCCTCCCAAGCTTCTGAACACAGCCAATCTGTTCCCTAGGCGCCCTCCTGACACTTTCTAATTTTAATTCCCTGAAACTTTTTCTTCAAAAATCACTTATACAACCCAATTCAGGATCAATGTAAAAAATTGGGCTCTAATACCAGATTTTAATGTAACCAACCATCCAAGGGTCGGGGCATGCTACCAAAAATATCTACTTTGTTCAAACTCTGATACACATCACACACACACACACACACACACACACACACACATAATGAAAATTTAACAAATATAAACATTCTTCTCATACACAGATTCATGTGGAAGTGATAGTAAACACATACATGCAATAAACACATGAAATTATGATAAACTTCAAACATGTACTTAAACAAAACATGTAAAATTAACATAGAATTGGTACTTATATTTTTTTATGAAAGCCATCGACTACATGCAGACCTTCCATGAATCTCCCAACCTTAGACCATGCTGCTCCAAGCTATCAGTAGTGGGTCACCCTTGAGTTGGGACTAAAATCCACCCAGGGTAAAGGAAATCCTAGGATAGGCTGAGACTATAGAAAGCTACATAATGCAACAAGAAGGATTCCCTCTAAGGAGCCTACTTACGCCCACTATTCACAAAATCTCATTCCCCACATTCATGTCCCACCCAGGGAATATACACCTTCACTATTTCATAGTCCATCGACTGCTCCACTTACCTTCTAGGGATTCAACAACAGGTCAGATCAGGAATTCGCAGAGCTATGTAGTTGTTTCTAGACTCCCTCTAGGATAAATCACTTCCCCAACAATCTCTCTCACCTGGAGAGAGTTGCTCACAGGCCTGACAACCTGCTTCTTCAATCCACGAGCCTAACAACCTTGTTACTGGATTAATCAGTAAATGCGGACATAAACAAATCTCCCTAGATCCACCTGGAACTAGAACAAAACAGAACAAAATATAAGACTTTTCCTAAGCTCTAATTATTGAGTTTACTAGTTAACAAGAGATAGACAACATACCATTTAAATGTCATTTCCTCTTTCCATCTCCATCCTAGCTCTATTCCAATGCTCCAAAGATATTGAACCTATAAGAGAACACAAGCCAACCAAAGTGAAAGCAATACAATATACTCAAGAAGAACCTATGTGTGTGATCAATGAATATTACAATAAAACAAGACTAGTTTTATGGGAAAGAAACATATCACTATATTATATTAACTAGAAAGTGGAGATTACAACCAAAGCCTTGATGTCACAATGTCCCCTTTTGATGGCCATTTTCTCCAACACACACACTTTTTCTCCGAACCCTTTCAATGAAGAAGATTCACCATGTAGTAGAACTAAAGCAAAGCTCCCAAGAAAAAGTAGAAACTCTCCATACAAATCTTAGCCTATTCAACCTTATCCTTTTCCATGAAATATCCCTCTTTATATAGGGTGAAAGAGAGATGGATGAGGAGATTATGATGATCCCACCAAATCAGAGAAGTGAGTAAGATCCAAACTGTTCAGAGACCACCTCATATTCTAGAAGATCCCCTTCTAGAACTTTCGTGAAGTTTGAGTTTTCCTTAACTTTTGGCATTGTCACACCCTAGGTATAGTGCATCTTGTGGAGACATCGCAATCCATCTCTAGAGTAGGATGTGATGATCAGGGATCATCGCATCCCATGCATTTTGCAGGGTGCGACGACCTTCCTTAATATGGTTTTTGAGAAGGGAAAGAAAATCACTTTCCTCATGGAGAAAGAATCTTTTATCTTTTTTGGGAACATGAACACATGTTGTCAATGGATCACTGGGGTGACCAAAATAATGTGTCACACCTGCCTCTTCAAAACCACAAGTGTGAGAACCTGCTTCTTCTATCCATCTCCTACGTCAAATGGTTAATAACAAAAAAAAAATCGGGTAAGGGATTTGGTCATGACATCAAGCCACACCCTTCTAGAGAAAAACATGGTAATTTATAGCAAAACAACCACGGGCACGATATGGCTTAGGTTCGGTGCAATCATGTTGTACCTCACGGGAACACTGTGTTAGCTTCACGGGTTTGCAGGTTTCATGGGTTGTAGAGGCCAATGAAGGAGGAAATGGTTGCATGAATGCTCAGTCTCAGTGAGTGCTTGAGTGGGGAGCCTGACAATAATGGTTAGCAAACCCCCACAACGATAGATTTTCCCCCATAAAACTGTATCCACTCAGGTTTTCACATGGCTCTCTTGAGAGCTCGTCCCTCTCCACTTGGATTTCGTTCCTTTCCCCAAAGGAACTTAGGATAACATGGTTTATTTCCCAAGCCTTAGCATTTTAAGAAAATACATTATAATATTCCCTTGGGTTAAGCCCTCAAGCTTAGCCCCTTTTTCCTAGCCTCTCAACCCCTTCCCTTTCCCTTCCCAATGGATATTATTCCCCCATAACACTTTCTTAGTGGTCGGTCTACATGCAACGATGTAATTATATTAATGATGTGAGTATTTACATATACAAAAATCAAGCTCCCTTACCTTCAACATCTAGGCTCTTCTGCCTAATAAACACATAAGCCTCCCAGCTTATAAATACTTGGCTCACCAACCTATAAACATAATTACAATTTAGCAGGGGCTTGGCCTTGGGGTATTATAATACTACACTCGGAATTGGGTGCGCACAACTTCATTTGTGCATGAGCATGAAATGAACCCAAAAAAATTGGTTCCAAGAAGAAGAGAGGGGAAGGGATAGAGAGGAAGGTGTATGAGAGAGAGAGAGAGAGAGAGAGAGAGAGAGAGAGAGAGAGAGAGAGAGAGATAGAGAGAGAAGGAAGGATAAAGGAATGGAGATAAAGTGTATCATTGAAGGAGAGATGAGGGAGGGAGAGAAGGAGGGACAGAGAGAGGTAACGAGAGAAGGGGGAAGACTTGGGGAG
>ML777943.1:109650-127866 GCA_009831015.1 Picea engelmannii | reverse complement strand
TGTTGAATTTTTTCTTGACTGAACTTCTCTTGTGGGAGTTGGGATACCCAGCTCGGGTAACGAGTGGTAGCTCGACCTTGTGAGGCGAGTTGGGTGCTAGTAGTTCTCTGGTATTGTGTGTGTAGCCCCTTTGCATCTCGGGGGGCTTAGGGGGAAGAATATTACCCCTAGCATTGGCTGGGAGGTACCAGTGAGGTCACATCGATCGACAAGCAGGAGCTGGATGGAGCGTGTGCGAGACAACTACTCAGAGTTGTCTCTTTTGGCTACGGTACGCATGCATTTATTTTTGAATGGTCGATTAATATTGTTCTTGCATTTTCATTACCGTACTTCTATTTTGTAAAGAAATGTGTTTTACTCAACATTTTTAATCAAGAACTTAAATTCATCCCAGCCTTACGCTCACTACTTTATGAATTGATTACCTTGGCAACCCAAACCTTGATTGCTATGACTGTCTTGTTTTCGTTTTATTGATTATTACGAAGAATTTTGTGTTTTTCCCTTATCACTTCAGTCATCAGCCCATGCCTTTGCAGTCGGCCAGGAGCCGAATCGACGGTCGTCACTTCGATGTTTAAAGACCTATAGATTCAAATGCCTTGCTTTTCTGTGCATGGATGATGAGTGAGGGATAATTATTTCCCAACTATCTTTTGATTAAGGTTGGTTGTCATCGATGTCAACCCTTGAAGAAAGTTTGGTAGCGAATTCTGGTAGCACAAAGGTTTGGGTAATGGACCCAAGGTTGTTTCATGTAATATGATATGAGTTTTAATATATTTGAAGGTAATACTATTATATATGGATATTACATGTCATGCCATTTCTGGTGGTATGTGGAACGTCACATAACTCCTCATGGTTTGAGAGTTATGGCCTTACGAAGTTGGAGGACCCTCATATGTTGGCTTGAAGCCCCAAAAGGTCAAAGAATTCAAAGATCTTGCAAAGAAGAAATTATTATTTAAATGATAATGTAAAGTGACAAAGTCAAGAAGAATTATTTGAATAATAAAGTGAAGTGACAAAATCAAAGAAGATTATTTAAATGATAATGTGAGGCAACAAAGTCAAGGAGGAATATTTAAATGATAAAGTAATGGATAAATTTCTAATTATGGAAAGTGGTTAACCCTAAAAATGAGGAAAATGGGTTAAGTGACCTATAAATGGTTTAAGTGACCTAGAAATAGGTTAAGTGACCTAGAAATGGGTTAAGTGACCTAGAAGATGCTTTTTGGGGAGTATAAATAAGAGGCAAGGCTCTCTCATTTTAAATCACACTTGAGAATATTGAATATATATAGGTGAATGAGGTAACCAAAGGATATCTAAGCCGAATTGCAGAGGGAAGGTGAAGAAAAGAAGGTTGAAATTCAAGGGAGGATAAATTCTTTTGATGATGCTTTCTAAGGTATGTTATTTACAGGTCATCTCACCATTTTCGTAATAAATTTTTGTCTAGAATGATTCAGACCGTGAAATTGATAGGTCATTGAGGAAACATATCCAAATATCTTTGGTCAAATTTTAGCTTGTGGGTCGTTTTATTTTTTGAGTTACACTCCGTGGAAAATAGGGTTTGTGGCTAGTCCTAAAACTAGTCTAAAACAAGTGTTTCAGGTAAAAACGTCATAACTTATTCATAACAGATCCAAATTAAGTAAGACAAAATGTGTTGGTTAGAGTAAAGTCTATAGTATTATGTGTAACATTTTTAGATCCATTCAACAAATATTCTGTGCGGGGAACGCTCTACAAGGTCGCTCTCTAGAATAAGCTAGAATTCAACAAGGTATGCCATTTTTTCTATAACTCCTTTTTTGGGAGGTTCCAAGTAGTGAAACCTGGATGAATTGCATAAAACAAACTGAAGAACATTGTGTACTAATTTTAGATATTTATTCATTACAGGTACACAGTTATGATTATTTCAAGTTAGGGTTGTTGACTAATCCCAAACTAGTCATATGAGACTAAAGAAAAGTTTGATGAAAATGATAGTCTCTTGTTGTGAACGTTAAGGAAGGTTTGCAGGTATGTGATCATATACAACAGGTCTATTACAAAGTTACAAATCATATTTGGATGATGAAATTGATGAGGGATTTTGGTTAAGGTATGATGCAGGAGCATCTCTCCAAGTCAGCCAGCCAGCTAGCCAGCCACGTCAAGCGTGTGCATTCAAAGATGAAGAGAGGCGCAGCCTCATTTAAAATCTGAATTGATTGTAATTTAATGCTTAGGTTGTTGAGCCGTGAAGCCATGCCTTTGCGCAGGCTGTAGATAAGATCGGCCTTAAATGTTTGTATGGCTGAGATCTAGATCCGATAGTAGACTAGACAACCCATTCAATGCAATTGAATAGGGTAGGTAGGTTGGAGGGAAGAGCTCAAAGATCCCCCTCAGGTAAAAGAGATTTTCATATCTCATTTTGGTTGGAGCAGTTGAGATAGGAGGATTTGTGAGTAGAAAGCAGAAGAGAAGAGCCGAGACCTTGTTACAGGCCCTGCTCAGGAACACGTTTGTAAAGAGGCATTTTCATTAATATAAACATAAGAAGTTTTTCCTGCATGTATTTATGTGTTATGTGGATGTCTGTGAGTGTTCTATTATGCTATGAATGTATGTTGTAGATGTATGATGTAGGTTTACATTTGTAGGAGTGTGTCTGATTTTAGGTGAAGGTATTTGAGGCTTCACACCAGGAGGGTGTGACAGAACACTGCAGGTTCTGATAGCTGTGCATAGAGGTTGCACTTATGAATTTTGCGGGTTCAGACAAGGACGTGCTGCGACACAGGAACTGGAGTCAACAACTCAGAAGAAAGACCTCAAGGTTGTTGAACACCTTGGAGGCAAGGCTATGTAGGGGAGACACAGTTGCAGACAGAATCTCTGAGGAGTTCTGTGAAGCTCTGCCAGGTGGGCATCGAGCCAGTGCAAGGAGTGCACAAAGATAGAACTCTGCTGTGAGCTCAGGGAGAATCATAATCACTAAGGATTCTGAGAGCTCTACCAGGTGAGCATTGAGCAGGTGCATAGGTGCACAGGAGGACATAACTGTTGAACGTTCTAGGAGAAGATACTCTTCTAGGTGGGCATTTGAGTCATTGTGCAGATAGGCACAGGAAGAAGATAACTCCTTTGAGTTCTTTGATTTGAAGAAGAATCCACTGAGGGATCTTCACAGGGTTGTTGAACACCCTGCAGACTCAGCAAGAGGTTGCTTGAGTAGAAGGATAGCCAGGAGGGCATCCAAATTATCCATCTGAGGGAGAAGGAAAGAAAGAGCCGAGTTTCCTTAGAGGTCAAAGCTACAGGAAATCTTAGAAGAGATAACACTGTGTGTGTGTAAAGACTCTGCAGAGGCGCAGAAGTCAAAGAATCCTTTGAGGATTTAGAAGAAAATCTCAGGAGGAACAATGTTATCGAGAGCACAGGCGAGGACTCAAATTCGTAGAGCTCGCAGAGGAAAAAGAGGAAAAAGGTTGAGTCCTTTGAGGAATTGGAAATTCTCCCAAGGCTGGGAAGAAAGCGCAGCAGCTCAGGAGGGAGCACAACAACTGTCAGATAGAATGGAGAAGGAGATCTGGACCGTTGGTTTCTACGTCCAGAGAGCATAGGAGAAGCGTACAGAAGGGGGAGATCGAGAGCCGTTGGATCTCATTTGGAAATCTCGTCAGCTGTCAGATCGGACATGAGGTGCACAGGGTTTAATCCTTCTCACACCAGGCAAAAGTCCCGACAGGTATCGGGATATCGACATTCATGATATCGAGGGTTCTGTTGATAGGAAGTCCATACATTTTGGAACTTCGAAGTCCGAAACCCCGAAAGGAGGGAAGTGCCATTTACGGGGCCAGTTGTCGGCATAGCGGAGAATCGACACTCGGGATATCAGAGTTCTCGAGGTTGAGTAAGTCGAGACACTTCAAGTCTCGAAACAACAAGATTGGATCAGGGCCGTCCATCAATTGGGAACACGTGGTGGAGATCCAAATGATCGAGAGAAGTCCCGATAGAAGGTCGAATCGACGTATCGGAGTTCGACATTTCGCGAGTCCTGGAGACGAGGCGTCCGAGACATTTGAAGTCAAGAAATCGTGAAGATTGGATCAGGGTTGTCCATCATAGGAGGACTCGTGGCAGCGATCGAAGCTTCCGGGAAAGGTACCAATAGGAGAGCCACATCGGAAAATCGGGAATCGGGATATCGGGGATCCCGTCGACAAAGTGTTTATGCATTTCGGCATTGTGATGTCCGAAACCCCGAAAGGAATAGGGCTATGGTCACGGGGATAGTGGTCATATGGGCCAAGAGCTTAGCCAGGAGGGTTAATGCGTAAAGTGTCGTATCAACAAATCGGTGATCGAGAGATTGTGGGGATAGAGGTTCGTGACATCGAGGATCGCGAAACTCTGAATTTCGATAAGGAGTATGATTGTGGTCATATAAGAGGACTGGTCACATAGATTAGGGGCATAGCCAGGAGGGGCTAAGGCCGGAAGGGAGCGCATCGGCGAATCAGAGTTCTGGAGTTCGAGAGGACAGGGACTCTCGACATCAGAAAAGAAGAAACTCCGAAACTCAAAATTACATCGGGAGAGTTCACTGTTAAGTGCAGAAGAGCCGTGTGGGAAAATTAAGGACCTGTGGATTGGTTTTTCATCAGAGATTCCAGCAGGGAATCGAATGAGCTAATTCGGCTCAAAAGGGGAATTTGAACGATCCTGTGAGAAGGAGTGCGCGTGCTAGTGGTCGTGCGCGATTCGTCCTACGTCAAGTGGTATCAGAGCTTGATTCTTGCTTGTATATTTCATGCAAGAGGAGGCAGAAGGAGGTAAAAGAGCACTCTGATACAAATCAAGTGGTATCAGAGCTAGAACTCTATTTGTATATTTCAAGTAGAGGGAGAAGGCAAGGGAAGCCAAATGAGGAAAGCACTCTGATACACACGTCAAGTGGTATCAGAGCAGGGACTTCACTTGTATATTTCAGGTGAAGCGAGAAGGTAAAGGAAGGAAAAGTACTGAGACTCTGTAAGGATTTGTTTGCAGGTAGGCAACAGTCCACAGACAGTCAGGAGGACTAGAGGATGAAGTTGGAAACACTCTTAGTGCGGAGTGACAACAACAGGTTTTCTAGGAAAGAAGACAGGGACAACAGAAGAAGAAGAAGAAGTTGGAAACACTGTCACTCTGCATGCTGGGAGGAAGAGAAAAGTAGAAAAGCTTGCAGAAATGGATAAAGAGCTCGCTGAAATAAGGACATAAATAGAAAATCTTGCATTGCAGATGCAGCAGAAGGCAAAGCCGAGATGGGTGTATGAATGGCCCATGAAGAAGGAAAAAGAAAAATGGCCAGTCAAGGAGTTGATGGCTAGAAGACAACGTAGGATGTTAAGAGGGTGGTTGAGGTATGCTGAAAATCTCAATGGACCAGAAGAAGAAATGGTTCAGATGTGTGAGCCAGAGACTGGGAGAGGTCTCAATGATGAAGAGAATGAATTGGGATCAATTGAGGATCTCAAGAACTGCCAGGAGGGTAGAGAAGAAATTCCAGTTTTTCAGGTGGGCAACGAGATGAGATCACTGATGGATCTCACAGACTTTCATGAGGACAGCCGAGGAATTTCACATTGCCAGCTGGGCAATGAAATGAGGTCGTTGCAGGATCTCGAAGACTGTTAGGAGGGTAGCGAAAGCATCTCAGATTTCCAGGTGGGCAGAGATGAGAATTTGAGACTGTCTGAAGGTCTCATGGAATCGGAGGTGAGTTCAATTCAACAAGGGGTGTTGATGAAAATGGGATCAGTTGATCTCATAATCTGCCAGGAGGGTAGCGAACAGATCCCATATTGCTAGGTGGGCAGGGATGAGCAAATGAGACTATCTGAGGGTCTCATAAATTCAAAGATGAATTTAGATCAACAGATGCAGCTGACAGAGGAGGAGGAAGATCAGGATAATCTTCTGATGATTGGGGGAATTCAGATATTCCTACCACTTATCCCAGAGGAGGAAAAAGTCTGTATTGCAGATGCAACAACAACAGAAGAACAGTCAGTTGTGACTGTCAGGAAAGAAGGATTGGAGCAGACTTTGGAAGCTACCCAAGCAGAGGAAGAAGAAAATGAGAATTCTAAGGAGTGTCTCAATGCATTTAGCTAGGAAGCTGAGGAATTTGTAGCACTGAAGTTGACAGCAGAAGAAGAAGAAGAGGATGATGAGAATTACGAGGAATGGCTCAATATTTTCAGCCAGGAGACTGAAAGGACTGCAACCTGGGAGTTTGCAGCAGAAGAAGAAGGGGTAGACAACATTTGTTTTGCTGATCTGTGGAAACAAATTGAAGCCCTGGAAGAGAGGGTGAAAGAAAAGAGCATGCACATCCAACAGGTGAAGTTGGAAGATGATGAAGAAGAAGGCATGGGAGATTTTAGTGATCTGCCCATGTGCCAAAATGTTTTGCAGTTGGGGAGACTGCAAAAATGGGACCAGCCACTGGAGTAGCTGGACGAAGCGATCGAGGAGATAAGAAGGATGATGTTAGGGTAAGCAGAGACTGCCAGCGAGGAGCATCTGGGAAGGAGAGAAGCAGAAGCAGCGCAGCAGCAGAATGGAGCAGATGAACAGCTCCAGAGGATGATTTGGGATCCAGAGGGATTTCAACAGCTGAGATGGGAAGCTCATGAGCAGGAGCTCATGAATTTTGCAGCTAAGGAGTATGATGCAGGAGCATCTCTCCAAGTCAGCCAGCCAGCCAGCCAACCATGTCAAGCGCATGCATTCAAAGTTGAAGAGAGGCGCAGCCTCATTTAAAATCTGAATTGATTGTAATTTAATGCTTAGGCTGTTGAGCCGTGAATCCCTGCCTTTGTGCAGGCTGTAGATAAGATCGGCCTTAAATGTTTGTATGGTTGAGATCTAGATCCTATAGCGGACTAGACAACCCATTCAATGTAATTGAATAGGGTAGGTAGGTTGGAGGGAAGAGCTCGAAGAGCCCCCTCAGGTAAAAGAGATTTTCGTATCTCATTTTGGTAGGAGCAGTTGAGATAGGAGGATCTGTGAGTAGAAAGAAGAAGAGAAGAGCCGAGACCTTTTTACAGGCCATGCTCAGGAACACGTTTGTAAAGAGGCATTTTCATTAATATAAACAAAATCATTTTTTCCTGCATGTATTTCTGTGTTATGTGGATGTCTGTGAGTGTTCTATTATGCTATGAATGTATGTTGTAGATGTATGTTGTAGGTTTACATTTGCAGGTGTGTGTCTTATTTTAGGTGAAGGTCTTTGAGGCTTCACACCAGGAGGGTGTGACAGAACACTGCAGGTTCTGATAGTCATGCACAGAGGTTGCACTTCTGAATTTTGCGGGTTCAGACAAGGACGTGCTGGGACATAGGAACTGGAGTCAACAACTAAGAAGAAAGACATCAAGGTTGCTTAACACCTTGGAGGCAAGGCTGTGTAGGGGAGACACAGTTGCAGATAGAATCTCTGAGGAGTTCTGTGAAGCTCTTCCAGGTGGGCATCGAGTCAGTGCAAGGAGTGCACAAAGATAGAACTCTGCTGTGAGCTTAGGGAGAATCAGAATCACTGAGGATTCTGGGAGATCTGCCAGGTGAGCATTGAGCGGGTGCATAGGTGCACAGGAGGACAGAACTGGTGAACGTTCTGGGAGAAGATACTCTGCTAGGTGGGCATTTGAGTCATTGTGCAGACAGGCACAGGAAATAGAGAACTCATTTGAGTTCTGTGATTTGAAGAAGAATACACTGAGGGATCTTCATAGGGTTGTTGAACACCCTGCAGACTCAGCAAGAGGTTTCTTGAGTAGAAGGATAGCCAGGAGGGAATCCAAATTCTCCATCTGAGGGAGAAGGAAAGAAAGAGTCGAGTTTCCTTGGAGGTCGAATCTACAGGAAAGCTCAGAAGAGATATCACTGTGTGTGCGTAAAGACTCTGTAGAGGCGTAGAAGTCAAAGAATCCTTTGAGGATTCAGAAGCAAAGCTCAGGAGGAACAACGTTATCGAGAGCACAGGCGAGGACTCAAATTCGTAGAGTTCATAGAGGAAAAAGAGGACAAAGGTTTAGGCCTTTGAGGAATTGGAAATTCTCCCAAGGATAGGAAGAAAGTGCAACAACTCAGGAGGGAGAACAATAGCCGTCAGATAGGATGGAGAAGGAGATCTGGACCATTGGTTTCTACGTCCAAAGAGCATAGGAGAAGCGTACAGAAGGGGGAGATTGAGAGCCATTGGATCTCATTCAGAAATCCCATCAGCCGTCAGATCGGACAGGAGGTGCACGGGGTTTAACCCTTCTCATGCCAGGAAAAAGTCCCAACATGTATCGGGATATCGACGTTTGTGATATCGGGGGTTCTGTGGACAAGAAGTCCATACATTTCGGAACTTCGAAGTCCGAAACCCCAAAAGGAGGGAAGTTCCATTTGTGGGGTCAACTGTCGGCATAGCGGAGAATCGACACTTGGGATATCAGAGTTCTCGAGGTGGAGTAATTCGGGACACTTCAAGTCTCGAAACAATGAGATTAGATCAGGGACATCCACAAGTTGGGAACACGTGGCGAAGATCCAGATGATCGGGAGAAGTCCCGATAGAAGGTCGAATCGACGTATCGGAGTTCGGAATTTCGCGAGTCCTGGAGACGAGGCGTCCGAGACATTTGAAGTCACGAAATTGCGAAGATTGGATCAGGGCTATCCATCATAGGGGGACGCATGGCAGCGATCGAAGCTTTCGAGAAAGGTACTGATAGGAGAGCCACATCGAAAAATCAGGAATTGGGATATCGGGGATCCCGTGGACAAAGTGTTTATGCATTTCGGCATGGCGATGTACGAAACCCCGAAAGGAATAGGGTTGTGGTCACGGGGATAGTGGTCATATGGGCCAAGATCTTAGCCAGGAGGGCTAATGCGTAAAGTGTCGTATTGGAAAATCAGTGATCGGGAGATTTCAGGGACAGAGGTTCGTGACATCGAGGATCGTGAAACTCCGAATCCCGACAAGGAGTATGACTACGGTCATATAAGAGGACTGGTCACATAGACTAGGGGCATATCTAGGAGGGGTTAAGGATAGAAGGGAGCGCATCGACGAATCAGAGTTCAGGAGTTTCAGAGGACAGGGAATCTCGACATCAGAAAAGAAGAAACTCCGAAACCCGAAATTACATTGGGAGAGTTCAGGGTTAAGTGAAGAAGAGCCGTGTAGGAAAATTAAGGACCTGTGGATCGGGTTTTCATCAGAGATTCCAGCAGGGAATCGAATGAGCTAATTCATCTCAAAAGGGGAATTTGAACGATCCTATGAGCAGGAGTGCGCGTGCTGGTGGTCGTTCGCGATTTGTCCTGTGTCAAGGTACATGTTGGGTACATGGTTGAGACAAGTAGTTGATGAGTTGGCACATACATGAGGTGTATAGTTGATGATATTGGTACATATTGATGAGTCATAGTTTATGAGTAGTTGACACATGATTGGCACATACTTGGTAGATGGTTTGATGCACTTGTTTATGGTATAGGTTGATTATAGGTTGTTTGGTATAGGCTGGTGCATGGTTGATGCACTTGTTTATGGTACAGGTTGATTACAAGTTGAGGTACAGGTTGATGCATGGTTGATGCATGGTTTAGGTTTATTGGTACAAGTTTATAGCGATATATCTCACAGTGATAGTGTGACAGTGGTTCCATCATTCTACTTCTACTTTAGGGTGGTTGGATGGGGCAAGGAGAGGTGGTTGTAGATAGAGAACATAGGGGGTTGTAGCCTCCTTCTAGTTGTATCTAGAGAATAGGGGATTTGGAGATTCCTTCAGGTTGTGGCCTAAGAAACAAGGGGGTTCGAGCCTCCTTTCAGTTGTAGCTGGAAAAAAAAAGAAGTTGGTGCTTCCAATGAATGTAATTCTTCAAGACATATAAGAAAAAACATTATGTGGTTTTCTCCCTCTTTGGCTTTGCACGTAAAACATTGGTGTATTGTGTATGTGTATGATTGTTCATTTGTTCATTTCTTATTTACTCTGAAGTTATTGGATGATAATTCTACATTGATATAAAACTTGGATTATATGGTTAAAAATGATTAATTTTTTTTATTATTGATTCACCCCCCTCGCAGTAATACAACACTATTTATCCCTTACTTATCCTTGTGTTTCCGAGGATGAAAATCCTTGCGTAGATCGATTCACTGTGGAATGATTTATCCTTACGTCTTTTGTTGGATTATATTTGCGTTTTATATCACCTCTGCGATTTTGATCTCTGTGTTTTCAATGGTCTCTACGTTTAATAACACCTCTACATTTTTTTATCTCTGGGTTTGATGAACCACAAATTCTACTAGAGTTTTTCTTAGAATTTTGTACCTGCATTTGATCAACCACGATTTTACCAGTGATATACTTGTGGCATACCTGCATTTTTAATGAACCCATTACCAACGATATTTTTTATTGTATACCTACGTTTTTAATGAACCCATTGCCACTGAAATATGTTATTGTATACCTGCATTTTTAATGAAGCCACTGCCAACGAAATCCGTTATTGTATACCTGCGATTTATGTGACAACACTATCTCATCCATTGTTCCTATTAAACAATGATTTTCTTTTGCACGGTGATATGTTGCTGACAGTGTAATTTAGACCAGCGATATCATTTATACCATGTAAGCGAGTCCCCTTTTTGGTTAATAGACAATGCCTTGAATATTTACACAACAAATATCTACATTCGCGGATATCTACACAATGAATTTGTACATTCGTGAATCTCTGCATCTTAATTGAGAATCCTAGATTGAGATTTACACAACAATTTATTCCTGTGAAAATTATTCCAGTGAGTTATTCCATTGAACATTACCCCAACGATTTTACCCGCAAACTTCATTGTTAATACCTACGTTTTAATGGATAGCAAATCCCCTTTTTGAGTGAATAGACAATGTTTTGTATGATTGTGTTTTTATATAAGTTCGTTCATATGGATGCATTCTTAACTTTTATATGACAACGATTTAATAATCGGCTGCATTTTTAATACTTTTATTGGATTGCGATTTTACCTTTAGACTGCAAATTTAATATATTTAGACAATGATACCCTTCATTTAATTGGACATCTTTTTCATGTGTAAATATATAGTGTTTTGATGAGTCTGCATTTGAGATATGTAAATGGGTAGCGTATTTACTGTGTAATGGTGGGCGTATTTATTGTGTAATGGTGGGTGTATTTACTATGTAATGGTGTGCAAATGGGTGGGTGTATTTACTGTGTAATGGTGTGTAAATGGGTAGCGTAATTAGCTTTTTTGCTATCCAATTTGTGGTGTTTCTATGGTGTAATGGTGGCGTTTTAATGGCAAGGAAATTCCCTTGATTTATTGACAATGTTGTTTAATGTGTTGACTATAAGGATTTGACAACAATCTTATAATAGGTGTGACAACAATGTTAAATTGTAAACTCTGCGAAATTATTTAATTAGATAGCATTGACATATTTGACTCTGCGAATCTTTAATAGATAGACAATAGTATCTTTATGGATGGTTGACTACGTTTTATTTTATATATATAAAAGCATGCTCATGTGGTTAATAGACAACGATACCACTCTTGGGTAGACAACAATACCTTTTATGTTAGACAACAATAGCATAAACTGTTGGCCAGTGAATTATATTGTTTTCTCAATAAGAACAACTTCACATAAACCTTCTTCATCAGGGAACTTTTAATCCAACTTTTTACTTACACTTAAATGCCTTAACTAATTTACCCGTTTAAGTAATTTGAACCTAGAAGAAAATAGAAGTAGATAGCTATTGAAAATAATAATTGTTAATGTTAAATGATACAAAAGCTTTAAGATTTATTGATTTTTATTAAACGTAATAGGATTATCATTTGTTGGACAGAGTTGTAAATGTTAGATTAAAAGGACTGTTAGACATAATGGTTTATCGATGTAATAGTTGATTATCTTGTGCAAGCTTAATGGTCGAGGGATTAGTAGTTTTATCACCTAAAACTATTAAGAGCTAACAGTTAATTGGTGACTATGCGCCTTGCGCCTTAAGTCGAGCTGGAAGGGGTGGTTGGTAATAGTCATTTCACCATACAGGTTTCGTTGTAGGAAACAAGAATCCTCTGATCATTCACGCAATTTAAATCAAGTGACATCATCTTGCGTCCCGTCGACTTGTTGCTTGGGTGCATGGGTATAGTCTCCTCATCGGTTATTTCAGTCTCCTAGCACGTTGGATTTTTCTTGAGTCTTGGGTCCAAATAGGTTATGTTGCTCCAAGGTTATTTTCATTCCTATCACCTGGTGACGACATGATTCTTGATGAGGGGATCATTGTGTGCCCTAATGGATAGAGGCGAATAATAACTTTGTCTGATTCTGTGCTTCCCATTGTGGGCGTTTGTTCGTTGTAGCTGATGTTGGTGCTTGGGTTGTAACACCTTCATGCATTTGGTTTTGCGTGCCATAGAGGTTTCTAGTTATTGGTCTTCAAGGCCATTGTGTCATGATTGGGATGTTGTCCTTTATCTTGTAGGCATTGTCTTGCTTATGTCAGGCGGGTAGTCGTTGTATTGTCCTTGTGTCACATGTTCGTTTGGTATCATGATGTGCTATTGTGCGGGGTCATTGGTTGTCTGTTGCCTGAATGTGTAAGTTGTGTTCTTCATCAAGTCATGTTGTTTACTTGTTGTCCTTGATTTGCTTCCTTCTTTAAAATAAATAAATAAATTTGTGTCGCTTGTAGTCATAACAACAAGGTCGTTACATATGGTATCAGAGCGGGTTCAACCCTACGACTGTGGATCACCGTGATTTCCACTGTAGTAAACCATTAAGGAATAACCTAACATTAATTAAAACTTTCATGTGTCCATGCGGTGATCTCAAGATTCCACAGAGGTTCACGACGTGGTGCCGAGTAAGGAGGTGTGACACCTCTAGAAGTGCTTGCGCCCTCAGAATCTAACCCCAAGGGGAAGAACAAGTCCTTGGGATGGATTCGATTGTTATAAGGGATGATGATGGTCTCACAAGGTCCTTCCATAAATTGTTAGAGGCCTTGATTCACCATATGTACTGAGATGAGGCCAGGGTGCCTGTACCCCTAAGGGTCCACAGTGCCCCCAACCAGTACCATTAGTTTTCACCATGAACTCAAGAAGGTCAATTTCCTGAGTTCTTTGGTTCCCTGGATGACGCAAATGTTGAGGCATGGTTGGAGAAGATGGTGATGCGATTTTCACTTCACAACTATACCTCCAACATGAAGGTCCGCATGACCATTTTTCAACTAAAGGGGAGCGCTCTTCTATGAGGGAAGACGCTCCTGCCACAATTGAACATGGTCGTCGAAGACGTGTCATGTGAACTGTTTGAGGAACGGTTGCGAGAGAGGTATATATTGAAGGGATTCATTGATCATTGTCTCAATGAATTCAACGCCTTGTGACAAGGCATCCATATGGTCCCTGAGTACGAGCCCTATTTTTAGAGTGCTTTGGTATGCTCCGCACCTTTTTACCAAGAAAATTAAGGTCAACAAGTTCGTGTTTGGCCTTAATGTTAGGATTCAGCTTCTACTTTGGGTACTAGGAGTACTGGACCGAAGAAGGGGTGTTAGACATGTGGGGAGACACACTACCAACGTGATTGTCCCGTGGAGAGGACTAGAGCATCTGGATCAGCCAAACCCACTACTGTGGGAGATTTGGGCAAGTCCCATCAGATTCATGCAGTGGTGAATAAACGCTAGGCAGAGCACCAGTCGACTGTTCTCGATATGTTAGGTACCCTCGTTGACTAGAACCTTAGTATTTTGACAGATCCCGGTGCTACCGAGAGTTTCATTTCTGGTGCAGCGCTAAAAAGGATTAAGGTAAAGGCAGTTAAACAAGATGAGTTTAGCCTTATAGAAATGGATTATGGAGCCAAACAGAAGGTTGGATGGAAGGTTAGGGCTGTAGCCTTAACCTGGGAGAGATTGTCACCAAGGCCAACCTATACGTCACGATCTTAGGATCTTATGACATCGTGATTGGTATGGACTGGTTGGAATCTCATGAGGCAATACTCAACTGTAATATGAAATGGTTGATATTGCTCGATGATGAGGGACAAAGACGCATGATTATAGGTCAGAACCAGGGAGTTTCTCTGAGGTTCATCTCTTCCTTGCAGCTATGGAAGAGCATGCACAAGGGATGTAATATTTATACAATCCTTGCGTTAAATAAGAAGGGAATAGAAAATGGTATATAACACCTTCTAGTGGTGAGAGAGTTTGCGGAAGTCTTCCCATAGGAGTTACCTGGGATGCCACTGGAGAGGGAATTGGAATTTACCATAGACCTAAAACTAGGGACTGAACTGATAGCGAGAAATCCTTATCAGATGTCGACCCCAGAGTTACAGGAGTTGAGAATGCAACTGAAGGAGTTACTGGACCTGGGACTGATACGTCCAAGTGTATTACCATGGGGTCAGCCTGTTATTTTCATACGAAAGAAGGATGGGTCGTGGAGACTCTGCATTGAATACCGTCAATTGAACAAGGCAACGATCAAGAATCGATATATGTTGCCAAGGACTTATGATCTGTTTGATCAGATGGAAGGCTCGATGGTGTTTTCAAAGATATACTTGATATTAGGTTATCACTAGTTACAGATCAAGGAGGATGACGTCCCTAAGATCTACTTTAAGGCGAGGTTTGGACATTACAATTTTACTATATTACCATTTGGAATAACAAACACCCCAAGGGTATTTATGAGTTTGATGAATGGGATTCTCCATGAATACTTGGACAAGTTCATCCCAGTATTCATCAACGATATTTTTATTTACTCTTGGACGTTAGAAGAGCATGATGAGCACTTGCGCTTGGTATTACAGTGTCTGTGAGAGAACAAATTGTTTGGGAAATTGTATAAATGCTCATTTTATCAATCGAAGATTCACTACTTAGGGCATGTCATCTTCGGCGAAGGTATTTTCATGGATCTAGCAAAGGTCAAGGATATTATGGAATTAGCTACACCAACGAATGTCCTGGAAGTGAGTAGCTTCATGGTTTTAGTGGGATACTTTCGACGAGTCATCGAGAGTTTCTCAAAGATATAAAATCCGATTACAAAATTGCAGAAGAAGAACAAGAAGTTTGTTTGGACTGAGAAATGCGCGGAATCATTTTAGAGGCTCAAGGAGTTGTTGACAACAACACTGATACTAAAGGTCCCTAACATGGACGCAGACTTCTTGGTATGCATTGACGCATCCAAGAAGGCTTAGGTGGAGTCTTTATGCAAGACGATTGAGTGATCTCTTACATCTCAAAAAGGTTGAGAAGGCATGAGGAGAACTATGCGATGCATGATTTGGAGTGTTAGCCATTTTTTATGCCTTGAGAGTTTGGAGGCACTACCTTATTGGATGGAAATTTGAACTAAACGGACCACTATGGACTACAACACATCTTTACACAAAGTGACTTGAACGCGCGACAACGGTGTTGGTCAAAATTTCTTAGCGAGTATGATTTCAATATTACTTACATAAAGGGAACAATGAACAGAGTGGGGATGCATTGAGTTGGAGACCACACATCTTTTCTATGATGCCTCTTCAGACGAATCTACATGAAAATATTCTAACTTTACAAAGCGATGATGACTGGTGCAAAGAGGTCAAGGATTTTATTAGACATAACACAAGGATGGTACCAAGGTTTGAAGGGTTTACTATGGAAAACAACATACTTTTGAGATTAAAAGTTGAATTCACATACCACCGAATGACGAGTTGAGGAATTGGATCCTAAACAAGGCTCACAGAGCAGTATACATGGCTCATCCTGGAGTCACGAATATGAGGGCAGACCTTAAACCCTTATTCTTCTGGAAAGGAATGATAGTCAACTACATGGAAATATGTATAGAATGTTAGTAGGTGAGGGCTAAACATAGACATCCAGTAGGATTACTACAACCACACGCTATTCTAGAATCGAAATGGGAGGTTATTTCGATGGATTTCATTGTTGGATTTCCACTGATGGCAAGGAGACACGACTCGATCTTTTTGGTAGTCGACACTCTGACGAAGAGTGCTCATTTTATTCCCGTGTGTACGACGTATCAGGAACTTGACATAGCTAAAGTTTACATTAGTGAGATTGTGAGGCTACATGGCATGCCTAAGAGGATTATATCCGATCAAGGATTGGTGTTTACTGGACAATTTTGGACTAGTTTCCAAGAGGCCTTGGGAACCCAACTTGACTTTAGTATTGCGTATCACCCGGAGACAGATGGGAATAACGAACGAAAAAACCAAATCTTGGAAGACATGTTGTGCATGTACGCGATGGACCAACATAAGCTTTGGGAAGAATTCTTTCCACTGGTAGAATTCGCATATAACAATAGTTACAAAAGCACCATTAAGATGACACCTTTTGAGTTTCTTTATGGGCGACCATGTCGGATGCCTTTGATTTGGGATCAACTTGAGGATAGGGTCCTGGTGGGACTAGAAGAGATCCAAGAAATGGAAGATCAAATGAAAACAATAAGACAAAGGATCAAAGAAGCGCAGGATCACCAGAAGAGTTATGTTGATGCACACCCTGTCGACCGTAGTTACGAAGCTAGTGATCGAGTCTTCTTGTAGGTGAAACCACATAAGAGTTCGATCAAGTTTGAAAAGGGTGATAAAATATCTCCTAGGTTCATGGGACCTTTGGATATTGTGAAAAAGAAGGGGCCTATGGCCTATTGACTAGCCTTGCCTGATTCTTTGAGGCGTATGCACGATGTTTTTCACGTATCTGTTTTGAGACATTATATTAGTGATCCTACACATGCTATTTACATGAGTTCCTTGCAGGTATCTGATGAGGGTGTGCTCACGACTGAGCCAATTCACATCCTAGACCATTGCATTTGACAACTACGACGTCGAACCGTAGATCAGGTCAAGGTCCAGTGGGACAACTATAGTCCACACTCGGTGACCTGGGAGGACGCATATGATACTGTGATACACATTATTTTGACACTTATATACTATGAAACTTCGGGACAAATTTTAGACCAAGAGGGGGTGTATGTAACATCCCACTCTTGTGCACACTGAGCGAACTTATTCGTTGAGGATACTTGCTTGCAAGTGATCCAGGTTATTATACTATGGGCCCTTTGATTATGATTATGAGACATCATGGATATGATGATATGTTATTTTTTGTATTGACATAGACATGTGCTATTGAATGGGTTCTCCTGCGTGTGTAGGACTTTGGACCTTGAGGATGCAGAGGCATCGATGAAACCCCTTGGACTTCGGATCAACGAATCGAGTCAAGGAGTGGATTGTTGGGTGGAATATTGTTGATGCGACCTATGTACATATGATTAGATGTTATGACATGATTTGTTGATGGATGCAGGATGATGATAGCTTGTCGACCAGACTCACATGTGGAGTAGAGGGGTCACGCAGGACAACCAGAGACTTGAGGGAGAGGTGTGGAAAAAAACCCTGCCATAGCCTACTAGCACTCCCGCCATGGCTCAAACTTTAGGTTAACGATTACCTAGTTTGAGAATACCGATGATGCCATGAGGGAAGACTGTGAAAATCACTCACGATGATTCTAAGGGGCACACAATAAGGTAGGGGCCTTATTCCTTAGAGGCCCTTAGTCTCCCACAAGATCACTTGGAAAAGTATTGACTCCAGGGGTTTTTGATGTCTACCAAGTCATTCAAGAGGTGAGTGGCACCCTTGGAGCACGTAGTGTGTCCCGAAGTGCACATCATGCAAGGAAAACAAAAGGAGGCAAGTGGCACCATTGGAGCATGCAGTGCGTCCTTAAGGGCACATCGTGCAAGGAAAACAGAAAGAGGCGAGTGGAACTCTTGGATCACCTAGTGCATCTTGAAGGGAACATCGTGTTTTTAACTGGTAAGTGAATAAAATTAGACAACCTTAAAATGAATGATGTGATAATTAAGTTTAAAAACAATTTTCCCTAATAAAGATGAGGCCCAGCCTAGTGAAATTAAAATCTAGGTCTAAGTAACACATGTGGTCAAAAATAATAATCATAATTAAACATGTAAC
>ML777943.1:77780-104412 GCA_009831015.1 Picea engelmannii | reverse complement strand
AAAAGAAGAAACTCCGAAACCCGAAATTACATTGGGAGAGTTCAGGGTTAAGTGAAGAAGAGCCGTGTAGGAAAATTAAGGACCTGTGGATCGGGTTTTCATCAGAGATTCCAGCAGGGAATCGAATGAGCTAATTCATCTCAAAAGGGGAATTTGAACGATCCTATGAGCAGGAGTGCGCGTGCTGGTGGTCGTTCGCGATTTGTCCTGTGTCAAGGTACATGTTGGGTACATGGTTGAGACAAGTAGTTGATGAGTTGGCACATACATGAGGTGTATAGTTGATGATATTGGTACATATTGATGAGTCATAGTTTATGAGTAGTTGACACATGATTGGCACATACTTGGTAGATGGTTTGATGCACTTGTTTATGGTATAGGTTGATTATAGGTTGTTTGGTATAGGCTGGTGCATGGTTGATGCACTTGTTTATGGTACAGGTTGATTACAAGTTGAGGTACAGGTTGATGCATGGTTGATGCATGGTTTAGGTTTATTGGTACAAGTTTATAGCGATATATCTCACAGTGATAGTGTGACAGTGGTTCCATCATTCTACTTCTACTTTAGGGTGGTTGGATGGGGCAAGGAGAGGTGGTTGTAGATAGAGAACATAGGGGGTTGTAGCCTCCTTCTAGTTGTATCTAGAGAATAGGGGATTTGGAGATTCCTTCAGGTTGTGGCCTAAGAAACAAGGGGGTTCGAGCCTCCTTTCAGTTGTAGCTGGAAAAAAAAAGAAGTTGGTGCTTCCAATGAATGTAATTCTTCAAGACATATAAGAAAAAACATTATGTGGTTTTCTCCCTCTTTGGCTTTGCACGTAAAACATTGGTGTATTGTGTATGTGTATGATTGTTCATTTGTTCATTTCTTATTTACTCTGAAGTTATTGGATGATAATTCTACATTGATATAAAACTTGGATTATATGGTTAAAAATGATTAATTTTTTTTATTATTGATTCACCCCCCTCGCAGTAATACAACACTATTTATCCCTTACTTATCCTTGTGTTTCCGAGGATGAAAATCCTTGCGTAGATCGATTCACTGTGGAATGATTTATCCTTACGTCTTTTGTTGGATTATATTTGCGTTTTATATCACCTCTGCGATTTTGATCTCTGTGTTTTCAATGGTCTCTACGTTTAATAACACCTCTACATTTTTTTATCTCTGGGTTTGATGAACCACAAATTCTACTAGAGTTTTTCTTAGAATTTTGTACCTGCATTTGATCAACCACGATTTTACCAGTGATATACTTGTGGCATACCTGCATTTTTAATGAACCCATTACCAACGATATTTTTTATTGTATACCTACGTTTTTAATGAACCCATTGCCACTGAAATATGTTATTGTATACCTGCATTTTTAATGAAGCCACTGCCAACGAAATCCGTTATTGTATACCTGCGATTTATGTGACAACACTATCTCATCCATTGTTCCTATTAAACAATGATTTTCTTTTGCACGGTGATATGTTGCTGACAGTGTAATTTAGACCAGCGATATCATTTATACCATGTAAGCGAGTCCCCTTTTTGGTTAATAGACAATGCCTTGAATATTTACACAACAAATATCTACATTCGCGGATATCTACACAATGAATTTGTACATTCGTGAATCTCTGCATCTTAATTGAGAATCCTAGATTGAGATTTACACAACAATTTATTCCTGTGAAAATTATTCCAGTGAGTTATTCCATTGAACATTACCCCAACGATTTTACCCGCAAACTTCATTGTTAATACCTACGTTTTAATGGATAGCAAATCCCCTTTTTGAGTGAATAGACAATGTTTTGTATGATTGTGTTTTTATATAAGTTCGTTCATATGGATGCATTCTTAACTTTTATATGACAACGATTTAATAATCGGCTGCATTTTTAATACTTTTATTGGATTGCGATTTTACCTTTAGACTGCAAATTTAATATATTTAGACAATGATACCCTTCATTTAATTGGACATCTTTTTCATGTGTAAATATATAGTGTTTTGATGAGTCTGCATTTGAGATATGTAAATGGGTAGCGTATTTACTGTGTAATGGTGGGCGTATTTATTGTGTAATGGTGGGTGTATTTACTATGTAATGGTGTGCAAATGGGTGGGTGTATTTACTGTGTAATGGTGTGTAAATGGGTAGCGTAATTAGCTTTTTTGCTATCCAATTTGTGGTGTTTCTATGGTGTAATGGTGGCGTTTTAATGGCAAGGAAATTCCCTTGATTTATTGACAATGTTGTTTAATGTGTTGACTATAAGGATTTGACAACAATCTTATAATAGGTGTGACAACAATGTTAAATTGTAAACTCTGCGAAATTATTTAATTAGATAGCATTGACATATTTGACTCTGCGAATCTTTAATAGATAGACAATAGTATCTTTATGGATGGTTGACTACGTTTTATTTTATATATATAAAAGCATGCTCATGTGGTTAATAGACAACGATACCACTCTTGGGTAGACAACAATACCTTTTATGTTAGACAACAATAGCATAAACTGTTGGCCAGTGAATTATATTGTTTTCTCAATAAGAACAACTTCACATAAACCTTCTTCATCAGGGAACTTTTAATCCAACTTTTTACTTACACTTAAATGCCTTAACTAATTTACCCGTTTAAGTAATTTGAACCTAGAAGAAAATAGAAGTAGATAGCTATTGAAAATAATAATTGTTAATGTTAAATGATACAAAAGCTTTAAGATTTATTGATTTTTATTAAACGTAATAGGATTATCATTTGTTGGACAGAGTTGTAAATGTTAGATTAAAAGGACTGTTAGACATAATGGTTTATCGATGTAATAGTTGATTATCTTGTGCAAGCTTAATGGTCGAGGGATTAGTAGTTTTATCACCTAAAACTATTAAGAGCTAACAGTTAATTGGTGACTATGCGCCTTGCGCCTTAAGTCGAGCTGGAAGGGGTGGTTGGTAATAGTCATTTCACCATACAGGTTTCGTTGTAGGAAACAAGAATCCTCTGATCATTCACGCAATTTAAATCAAGTGACATCATCTTGCGTCCCGTCGACTTGTTGCTTGGGTGCATGGGTATAGTCTCCTCATCGGTTATTTCAGTCTCCTAGCACGTTGGATTTTTCTTGAGTCTTGGGTCCAAATAGGTTATGTTGCTCCAAGGTTATTTTCATTCCTATCACCTGGTGACGACATGATTCTTGATGAGGGGATCATTGTGTGCCCTAATGGATAGAGGCGAATAATAACTTTGTCTGATTCTGTGCTTCCCATTGTGGGCGTTTGTTCGTTGTAGCTGATGTTGGTGCTTGGGTTGTAACACCTTCATGCATTTGGTTTTGCGTGCCATAGAGGTTTCTAGTTATTGGTCTTCAAGGCCATTGTGTCATGATTGGGATGTTGTCCTTTATCTTGTAGGCATTGTCTTGCTTATGTCAGGCGGGTAGTCGTTGTATTGTCCTTGTGTCACATGTTCGTTTGGTATCATGATGTGCTATTGTGCGGGGTCATTGGTTGTCTGTTGCCTGAATGTGTAAGTTGTGTTCTTCATCAAGTCATGTTGTTTACTTGTTGTCCTTGATTTGCTTCCTTCTTTAAAATAAATAAATAAATTTGTGTCGCTTGTAGTCATAACAACAAGGTCGTTACATATGGTATCAGAGCGGGTTCAACCCTACGACTGTGGATCACCGTGATTTCCACTGTAGTAAACCATTAAGGAATAACCTAACATTAATTAAAACTTTCATGTGTCCATGCGGTGATCTCAAGATTCCACAGAGGTTCACGACGTGGTGCCGAGTAAGGAGGTGTGACACCTCTAGAAGTGCTTGCGCCCTCAGAATCTAACCCCAAGGGGAAGAACAAGTCCTTGGGATGGATTCGATTGTTATAAGGGATGATGATGGTCTCACAAGGTCCTTCCATAAATTGTTAGAGGCCTTGATTCACCATATGTACTGAGATGAGGCCAGGGTGCCTGTACCCCTAAGGGTCCACAGTGCCCCCAACCAGTACCATTAGTTTTCACCATGAACTCAAGAAGGTCAATTTCCTGAGTTCTTTGGTTCCCTGGATGACGCAAATGTTGAGGCATGGTTGGAGAAGATGGTGATGCGATTTTCACTTCACAACTATACCTCCAACATGAAGGTCCGCATGACCATTTTTCAACTAAAGGGGAGCGCTCTTCTATGAGGGAAGACGCTCCTGCCACAATTGAACATGGTCGTCGAAGACGTGTCATGTGAACTGTTTGAGGAACGGTTGCGAGAGAGGTATATATTGAAGGGATTCATTGATCATTGTCTCAATGAATTCAACGCCTTGTGACAAGGCATCCATATGGTCCCTGAGTACGAGCCCTATTTTTAGAGTGCTTTGGTATGCTCCGCACCTTTTTACCAAGAAAATTAAGGTCAACAAGTTCGTGTTTGGCCTTAATGTTAGGATTCAGCTTCTACTTTGGGTACTAGGAGTACTGGACCGAAGAAGGGGTGTTAGACATGTGGGGAGACACACTACCAACGTGATTGTCCCGTGGAGAGGACTAGAGCATCTGGATCAGCCAAACCCACTACTGTGGGAGATTTGGGCAAGTCCCATCAGATTCATGCAGTGGTGAATAAACGCTAGGCAGAGCACCAGTCGACTGTTCTCGATATGTTAGGTACCCTCGTTGACTAGAACCTTAGTATTTTGACAGATCCCGGTGCTACCGAGAGTTTCATTTCTGGTGCAGCGCTAAAAAGGATTAAGGTAAAGGCAGTTAAACAAGATGAGTTTAGCCTTATAGAAATGGATTATGGAGCCAAACAGAAGGTTGGATGGAAGGTTAGGGCTGTAGCCTTAACCTGGGAGAGATTGTCACCAAGGCCAACCTATACGTCACGATCTTAGGATCTTATGACATCGTGATTGGTATGGACTGGTTGGAATCTCATGAGGCAATACTCAACTGTAATATGAAATGGTTGATATTGCTCGATGATGAGGGACAAAGACGCATGATTATAGGTCAGAACCAGGGAGTTTCTCTGAGGTTCATCTCTTCCTTGCAGCTATGGAAGAGCATGCACAAGGGATGTAATATTTATACAATCCTTGCGTTAAATAAGAAGGGAATAGAAAATGGTATATAACACCTTCTAGTGGTGAGAGAGTTTGCGGAAGTCTTCCCATAGGAGTTACCTGGGATGCCACTGGAGAGGGAATTGGAATTTACCATAGACCTAAAACTAGGGACTGAACTGATAGCGAGAAATCCTTATCAGATGTCGACCCCAGAGTTACAGGAGTTGAGAATGCAACTGAAGGAGTTACTGGACCTGGGACTGATACGTCCAAGTGTATTACCATGGGGTCAGCCTGTTATTTTCATACGAAAGAAGGATGGGTCGTGGAGACTCTGCATTGAATACCGTCAATTGAACAAGGCAACGATCAAGAATCGATATATGTTGCCAAGGACTTATGATCTGTTTGATCAGATGGAAGGCTCGATGGTGTTTTCAAAGATATACTTGATATTAGGTTATCACTAGTTACAGATCAAGGAGGATGACGTCCCTAAGATCTACTTTAAGGCGAGGTTTGGACATTACAATTTTACTATATTACCATTTGGAATAACAAACACCCCAAGGGTATTTATGAGTTTGATGAATGGGATTCTCCATGAATACTTGGACAAGTTCATCCCAGTATTCATCAACGATATTTTTATTTACTCTTGGACGTTAGAAGAGCATGATGAGCACTTGCGCTTGGTATTACAGTGTCTGTGAGAGAACAAATTGTTTGGGAAATTGTATAAATGCTCATTTTATCAATCGAAGATTCACTACTTAGGGCATGTCATCTTCGGCGAAGGTATTTTCATGGATCTAGCAAAGGTCAAGGATATTATGGAATTAGCTACACCAACGAATGTCCTGGAAGTGAGTAGCTTCATGGTTTTAGTGGGATACTTTCGACGAGTCATCGAGAGTTTCTCAAAGATATAAAATCCGATTACAAAATTGCAGAAGAAGAACAAGAAGTTTGTTTGGACTGAGAAATGCGCGGAATCATTTTAGAGGCTCAAGGAGTTGTTGACAACAACACTGATACTAAAGGTCCCTAACATGGACGCAGACTTCTTGGTATGCATTGACGCATCCAAGAAGGCTTAGGTGGAGTCTTTATGCAAGACGATTGAGTGATCTCTTACATCTCAAAAAGGTTGAGAAGGCATGAGGAGAACTATGCGATGCATGATTTGGAGTGTTAGCCATTTTTTATGCCTTGAGAGTTTGGAGGCACTACCTTATTGGATGGAAATTTGAACTAAACGGACCACTATGGACTACAACACATCTTTACACAAAGTGACTTGAACGCGCGACAACGGTGTTGGTCAAAATTTCTTAGCGAGTATGATTTCAATATTACTTACATAAAGGGAACAATGAACAGAGTGGGGATGCATTGAGTTGGAGACCACACATCTTTTCTATGATGCCTCTTCAGACGAATCTACATGAAAATATTCTAACTTTACAAAGCGATGATGACTGGTGCAAAGAGGTCAAGGATTTTATTAGACATAACACAAGGATGGTACCAAGGTTTGAAGGGTTTACTATGGAAAACAACATACTTTTGAGATTAAAAGTTGAATTCACATACCACCGAATGACGAGTTGAGGAATTGGATCCTAAACAAGGCTCACAGAGCAGTATACATGGCTCATCCTGGAGTCACGAATATGAGGGCAGACCTTAAACCCTTATTCTTCTGGAAAGGAATGATAGTCAACTACATGGAAATATGTATAGAATGTTAGTAGGTGAGGGCTAAACATAGACATCCAGTAGGATTACTACAACCACACGCTATTCTAGAATCGAAATGGGAGGTTATTTCGATGGATTTCATTGTTGGATTTCCACTGATGGCAAGGAGACACGACTCGATCTTTTTGGTAGTCGACACTCTGACGAAGAGTGCTCATTTTATTCCCGTGTGTACGACGTATCAGGAACTTGACATAGCTAAAGTTTACATTAGTGAGATTGTGAGGCTACATGGCATGCCTAAGAGGATTATATCCGATCAAGGATTGGTGTTTACTGGACAATTTTGGACTAGTTTCCAAGAGGCCTTGGGAACCCAACTTGACTTTAGTATTGCGTATCACCCGGAGACAGATGGGAATAACGAACGAAAAAACCAAATCTTGGAAGACATGTTGTGCATGTACGCGATGGACCAACATAAGCTTTGGGAAGAATTCTTTCCACTGGTAGAATTCGCATATAACAATAGTTACAAAAGCACCATTAAGATGACACCTTTTGAGTTTCTTTATGGGCGACCATGTCGGATGCCTTTGATTTGGGATCAACTTGAGGATAGGGTCCTGGTGGGACTAGAAGAGATCCAAGAAATGGAAGATCAAATGAAAACAATAAGACAAAGGATCAAAGAAGCGCAGGATCACCAGAAGAGTTATGTTGATGCACACCCTGTCGACCGTAGTTACGAAGCTAGTGATCGAGTCTTCTTGTAGGTGAAACCACATAAGAGTTCGATCAAGTTTGAAAAGGGTGATAAAATATCTCCTAGGTTCATGGGACCTTTGGATATTGTGAAAAAGAAGGGGCCTATGGCCTATTGACTAGCCTTGCCTGATTCTTTGAGGCGTATGCACGATGTTTTTCACGTATCTGTTTTGAGACATTATATTAGTGATCCTACACATGCTATTTACATGAGTTCCTTGCAGGTATCTGATGAGGGTGTGCTCACGACTGAGCCAATTCACATCCTAGACCATTGCATTTGACAACTACGACGTCGAACCGTAGATCAGGTCAAGGTCCAGTGGGACAACTATAGTCCACACTCGGTGACCTGGGAGGACGCATATGATACTGTGATACACATTATTTTGACACTTATATACTATGAAACTTCGGGACAAATTTTAGACCAAGAGGGGGTGTATGTAACATCCCACTCTTGTGCACACTGAGCGAACTTATTCGTTGAGGATACTTGCTTGCAAGTGATCCAGGTTATTATACTATGGGCCCTTTGATTATGATTATGAGACATCATGGATATGATGATATGTTATTTTTTGTATTGACATAGACATGTGCTATTGAATGGGTTCTCCTGCGTGTGTAGGACTTTGGACCTTGAGGATGCAGAGGCATCGATGAAACCCCTTGGACTTCGGATCAACGAATCGAGTCAAGGAGTGGATTGTTGGGTGGAATATTGTTGATGCGACCTATGTACATATGATTAGATGTTATGACATGATTTGTTGATGGATGCAGGATGATGATAGCTTGTCGACCAGACTCACATGTGGAGTAGAGGGGTCACGCAGGACAACCAGAGACTTGAGGGAGAGGTGTGGAAAAAAACCCTGCCATAGCCTACTAGCACTCCCGCCATGGCTCAAACTTTAGGTTAACGATTACCTAGTTTGAGAATACCGATGATGCCATGAGGGAAGACTGTGAAAATCACTCACGATGATTCTAAGGGGCACACAATAAGGTAGGGGCCTTATTCCTTAGAGGCCCTTAGTCTCCCACAAGATCACTTGGAAAAGTATTGACTCCAGGGGTTTTTGATGTCTACCAAGTCATTCAAGAGGTGAGTGGCACCCTTGGAGCACGTAGTGTGTCCCGAAGTGCACATCATGCAAGGAAAACAAAAGGAGGCAAGTGGCACCATTGGAGCATGCAGTGCGTCCTTAAGGGCACATCGTGCAAGGAAAACAGAAAGAGGCGAGTGGAACTCTTGGATCACCTAGTGCATCTTGAAGGGAACATCGTGTTTTTAACTGGTAAGTGAATAAAATTAGACAACCTTAAAATGAATGATGTGATAATTAAGTTTAAAAACAATTTTCCCTAATAAAGATGAGGCCCAGCCTAGTGAAATTAAAATCTAGGTCTAAGTAACACATGTGGTCAAAAATAATAATCATAATTAAACATGTAACCAGAAGGGGGTAAGAAATTCAATTAATTTATATTTGGGGATTAAAATTGTAAAAGGGAAATGATTTGTTTTATCTACATATGCTAATTAAATTTTTAATTAAAAAGAAAAAGGGGTAAAAGGGTGTTTTTTCTACACTTGCTAAATTGAGTTATAGCTAACAAGGGAAAAGAGGGAAACTTAAAAGAAATAAGAAACTAAAGGAAAAATGGAAAACAAAAGAAAAAGGGGAAACATAAAGAAAAAGATGAATGTCTAACTTAGCAAGGAATATTGCCTTGGGAACTTGCTATTTTTGAACTCTACTAAGAATTTAGTAAGGGGCAAGTAATTCAATATTTGTAAGGGAATATGGGGACACCAAGGAGCGTTTTTAGGAATTCTTTTAGGTGGGTGAGGGAAATAGGAATCATTAAATAATTAATGGAATTAATATTCTAGTGCAACTAGGGGGATGGGTGACATGTGTACGGGGGAGGTTTTTTCTGATTAAATTAATGAAAAAGAAATTAAATGCGAATTTGGGAAATAAATCACTTAAAAACTCTATAAAAAGGATGGAGGAGGGGGAGTATGGATGGGATGTTTATGCGTAATGGTACACTGCTGAATTTTGTCTTGACTTAATTTCTCTTGTGGGAGTTGGATACCCAGCTCGGGTTAACGAGTGGTAGATCGACCTTGTGAGGCAAGCTGGGTGCTGACAATTATTTGGTATTGTGGCCCCTTTGTGGCTCAGGGGGCTTAGGGGGAAGAAGAGTACCCCTAGCGTTGGATGAGAGGTACCAGTGAGGTTTCATCGGCCAGAAAGCAGGAGTTGGACGTAGCGCGCGTGGGACAACAACTCAGAGCTATCTCTTTTGGCTATGGTACGCATGCATTTATTTTTGAATGGTATATTAATATTGTTCTTGTGCTTTCATTACTGTACTTCTATTGTGTAAATAAGTGTGTTTTACTTAGCGTTTTTAACCAAGAACTTAAATTCATCCCAGCCTTACGCTCGCTGCTTTATGAATTGATTTCCTAGGCAACCCAAACCCTGATTGCTATGACTGTCCTGTTTTTGTTTTATTTATTATTACAAAGAATTCTGTGTTTTTCCCTTATCACTTTAGTCATTAGTCTGTGTCTGAGAAGTCAGCCAAGAGCCGAATTGACGGTCATCACTTCGGTGTTTAAAGACCTATAGATTCAAATGCCTTTATTTTATGTGCATGGATGATGAGTGGGGGATAATTATTTCCCAACTATCTATCCCTTACTTATCCCTACGTTTCTGAGAATGAGAATCCTTGCGTAGATCGATTCATTGTGGAATTATTTATCCTTCTATCTTTTGTTGTATTATCTCTGTGCTTTATATCACCTCTACGATTTTGATCTCTATGTTTGCAATGGTCTCTGCATTTTATAATACCTCTGCATTTTTTTATCTATGCGTTTGATGAACCACGAATTCTACCAGAGTTTTTCTTGGATTGTTGTACCTGCATTTGATCAACCACGATTTTACCAATGATCTCCTTGTGGCATACCAATGTTTTTAATGAACCCATTACCAACGATATCTGTTATTGTATACCTTCATTTTTAATGAACCCATTGCCAACGAAATCCATTATTGTATACCTGCATTTTTAATGAAGCCATTGCCAACGAAGTCCATTATTGTATACCTACGATTTGTGTGACAACAATATCTCATCCATTGTTGCTATTAAAAACCAATTCTCTTTTGCACGGTGATATGTTGTTGATAGTGTAATTTAGAGTAGCGATATCATTTATACCATGGAAATGAGTCCCCTTTTTGGTTAATAGACAACGCCTTGAATATTTACACAAAAAATATCTACATTCGTGGATATATACACAATGAATATGTACATTTGCAAAACTCTTCATCTTAATTGGGACTCTTGGACTGATATTTACACAACAATTTATTCCTGTGAAAATTATTCGAGTGAACATTACTCCAACGATTTTACCCGCGAACTTCATTGTTAATACATGTGTTTTAAAGGATACTGAATCCCCTTTTTGAGTGAATAGACAAGGTTTTGTATGATTTCATTTTCTTATGAGCTTGTTTATATGGTTTCATTCTTAACTTTGATATGACAACGATTTAATAATCGACTGTGTTTTTAATACTTTTATTGGATTGCGATTTTACCTTTTGACTGCGAATTTAATATATTTAGACAGTGATACCCTTCATTTAATTGGACATCTTTGTCATGTGTAAATATATAGTTTTTTGATGAGTTTGCGTTTGAGATATGCAAATGGGTAGCGTATTTACTATGTAATGGTGGTGTAATGGTGGGTGTATTTACTGTGTAATGGTGGGCGTATTTACTATGTAATGGTGTGCACATGGGTGGGCGTATTTACTATGTAATGGCGTGTAAATGGGTAGCGTAATTATCATTTTTTTTGTGCAATTGTTGGTGTTTCTATGGTGTAATGGTGGTGTTTTAATGGAAACAAAATTCCCTTGATTTATCGACAACGTTTTTTAATATGCTGACTGTAAGGATTTGAAAACAATCTTATAATAGGTGTGACAACAATGTTAAATTGTAAACTCTACAAAATTCTTTAATTAGACAACATTAACATATTTTACTCTACAAATCTTTAATAGATAGACATCAGTATCTTTATGGATGGTTGACTGCATTTTCTTTTTACATATACAAACAAGCTCATGTGGTTAATAGACAATGATACCACTCTTGGGTAGACAACAATACCTTTTATGTTAGACAACAATAACATAAATTGTTGGCCAGTGAATTATATTGTTTTCTCAATAAGAACAACTTCACATAAACCTTATTCATCGGGGAAATTTTAATCCAACTTTTTACTTACACTTAAATGCCTTAAATAATTTACCAGTTTAAGTAATTTGAACCTGGAATAAAATAGAAGTAGATAGTTATTGAAAATAATAATTGTTAATGTTAAACGATGCAAATTTTTTAAGATTTATTGATTTTTATTAAACGTAATAGGATTATCATTTGTTGGGAAGAGTTGTAAATATTGGATTAATAAGACTATTAGACATAATGGTTTATTGGCGTAATAGTTGATTATCTTGTGCAAGATTAATGGTCGAGGGATTAGTAGTTTTATCAACTAAAACTATTAAGAGCTAACAGCTAATTGGCGACTATGCGCCTTACGCCTTAACTCGAGTTGGAAGGGGTGGTTGGTCATAGTCGTTTCACCATATAGGTTTCCTTGTAGGAAACAAGAATCCTCTGGTCATTCACGCAATTTAAATCGACGAACGTCATCCTGCTTCCTATCGACTTGTTGCTTGGGTGCATGGGTACAGTCTCCTCGTTAGTTATTTTGGTCTCCTAGCGCGTTAGATTTTTCTTGAGTATTGGGTCCAGATAGGTTATGTTTCACCAGGGTTATTTTCACGCCTATCACCTGGTGACGACATGATTCTTGATGAGGGGATCATTGTGCGCTCTAATGGATAGAGGTGAATGATAACTTGGCCGGAGTCTGTGCTTCTTTTTGTGGGAGTTTGTTCATTGTAGCTGATGTTGGTTCTTGGGTTGTAACTCCTTCATGCGTTTGGTTTTTTTCTCCATAGAGGTTTCTAGTTACTGGTCTTCGAGGTTGTTGTGTTGGGATTGGGATGTTCTACTTTATCTTGTAGGTGTTGTCTTGCTTATGTCGGGTGGGTAGTCGTTGTATTGTCCTTGTGACACATGTTTGTCTAGTAGCATGATGTGCTATTTTGCAGGGTCGTTGGTTGTATGTTTCCTGAATGTGTAAGTTGTGTTTGTCATCAAGTCATGTTGTTTACTTGTTTTCCTTGATTTCCTTCCTACTTAAAAAAATAAAAAAATAAAAAAATTGTGTCACTTGTAGTCATAACAACAGGGTCGTTACATATGCTCCTCCAACTTACGGATCCGTCGGTCGTAGGGTTGATGTAGTTTTCTCTCGTTCCTACTGTTATGTCTTATAACTGATCTAGATCTTCTCCTTCCATATTTTTGTATGTTGGATCCATGTATCGAGGGCCTACATACATATCCAAGGGCTAAACCACTTTTATTTTGTCTTCTTCAAATGTCATAGTATCCCTCTTTAGGTCAATAACTGTTAGAATCTAATGGATGTGCTCGTTTAACCATAGACAATATCACTATTATCACCCAACCATAGGCCGAAGCCACCCTCGAGCACCTTATCCTTGTCAGAGAATCATTTTGGAAGAAAACCCTAGGAAAGATAGCCAAACAAAGGGTGGCACACATTTCTCCAAAGATAGTGCACCAAGCAAGAGTTGATCAGAGAGTCCAAACCATAACCAAGAGATAATCCAAGCCAAAAATAAAATCTACTAGCTGCAACAACTACAATGGAAGCTCTCCTCCAAACTTGTGCACAAACTGGCCAACTGCAGTGCACACAAGTGCTTCTTCTGTAGTTCTAAGAATTCCTACCAGAATGAAGACTAACCTCCTGTATTTATACTAAATCTGACAAACTGCCTGGGCCGACTTCTCATTCTGGGTTCCTATTTACTTAGTATATAATATTTCCTTTAGCCATATTCTTCTCTTGGAGGCTAATAACCTAATACAAGTTATCCTCTTGAGCCGACTTGTCTTCTAGGGTTATTAACCAACTAATTAGGCTTTCTTCTTACTTCCCAAAATATTCTATTCTCATCAGGTTTACACATGGAGGTAAATACCTCCTGCAACTACCATAATATCAATACTCCCTCCTAGATAGGGAGGTATTGAAGGTAATGGTCTTGATCACAAACATACCATTCGACCGGTAGCATCAACATAGTCATATAGACTATCTCATGATTAGATCATGAGAACCATCATCACTATCAATGTCATCAGCTGCATCATCTCTCAAAACCATACTCCATCTAAGTAATCAGACATGATGATGGATAAGTCACTCACTCCATAGATTGACACAATAACCATTCTTCTAATATGGACATATGTCCTAGAAGAATAAATGTTCTGGACCATTTTCCATCTGGGAAATCTTTGTCCATTGATCATCCATCTAGCTGATTAAAATTTTTCCAACACTACTAATAGTCTTCAGGGAAATCAGAAACATGTCATTCAATAGAACACAATTGTGTCTATCCATAGTAGTACACAACTACTATCCAGTGTTACACTACCATACCAAGTAGCACACATATACTTGATCAATGTCATATAGTCACAATCGGTGGAACACATCCACCACAATAGTATACATCTATTGTTCGGAGACATACAATTTCCATAACAATCATATCATATAATATCAACCTACACATAAAACATTGTTATGATATAAAATGAATCATCTGGGCCATTCTTCTACTCACATATGTGATATCCGGAAGAGCATCTTCCCTTAGAATATAAAACATCAATGATGAGCTATATGGACTATTCTTCTCAAGCAAAGAAGAATAACTGTCCCAATTTCTGAGGCTGGACCATTCCCTATCCAGGCCATTCCTCTGGCACTAAACAAAGTGCAACCTGGAGAGAATGAATCTGCCCTAGGGAATGCCTATCTCTGATTGTTGAACCTAGACCATTCACCTATCTAGGCCATTCCTCTGGCACTAAAAAAAGTGCAGCCTAGAGAGAATGAATCTTCCCTAGGGAATGATTGTCTAGACCATTTTCAAAGGAAATGATTGTCTTGCACCAACCTCTAAAACAAACCATTCTTCGAAACTGCTCACAACTATGAGCTTCGAAAGAATGAATGTCTGACAAGGAATACCAATCTTCTTGACCACTACTAAGAGTGACCGTCAAGAAGAGAGATTTTCCTAGACCATTCCCTATGTTAACCATAAGGGGAATCGTTGTCTATGGTACAACAACAATCCATCGAACCATTTTCATTACGAAAATGACCATTTGATGTGGACCATTTTACGAACTAGAAAATGTTTGGCCGTCAGAAATCTCAAACCACTTTCCAAACTAGAAAGGAACTGCTCATCCTTGACCATTTTTCGAACTTGAAAAATGACTGTCCATAAATCAATAACACATCAGTGCTCCCTCCCAACCTGGGAGTCATCTCTTCTTTTTTCAATAAGTTGTCTCCACAAGCAACAACTTGAGTACACAAAATTTTT
Organism: Picea engelmannii; assembly: GCA_009831015.1. Taxonomy (NCBI): domain Eukaryota; kingdom Viridiplantae; phylum Streptophyta; class Pinopsida; order Pinales; family Pinaceae; genus Picea; species Picea engelmannii. Next base: position 89,211 of record ML777943.1, on the reverse strand, counting down.
CATCTTGGACAGAGGCTTCACCAAAATGTCTTCTTATCTGCTCATTTGTGGAGATATATATTGGAGAACCACTTTCTCTTTTCTAGACTTCATCACGGAGAGTGTAATGCTTGATCTCAATGTACTTTGATCTTTCTGGAACACTGGTTTTCTATGAAGGCTTCATATAGCTCCGATCAATGCAGTATATCATTATTGGATTCATATTTTGTTTCCTTCTAGCTCATAACATCATGGAAGGGCTCAAACTGGAACATATCTATGAGACTTTGTCATGGATTAACAATCCATCATCTTGGATTTCTGAGTAACCATTATGATACAATATCTTTGTTCTAGAAATATTTTCACCACACTTCTACTATGTATTAAAGTCTTTGCACCAAGTTGTTTGAATACATACAAGATCTTCTTCCATCTGCATACAAGGGTCTCTTTCTAGTATACCTCAAATCCTTTGAGGTTTCTCTACATGTAAACTCCAAGCTATAGATATTGCAGACGATATACTGGCTCATGTAGAGGTATGTCTAGTTTACAAGCAATCATCATAGTCTTGTCCCTCCATCTGGGAAAACCTCTAGTTCTATATCTTGCAATGATTTCATTCACAAGTCTTCCATACACTGTTATTCATCAAAACTTTCAGTTCCTCTGCTTGATTTCGTTTAGTGAGTTCATATCAGGCTAGTAGTCTTGCGCTTCTCGATACACTGACTGATTGTTCTGTCTTTTCTTTCTCTCTTGGAATCTTCATGTTCTTCCTCATGTTTCTCTTTAGCTCTTGATTTCATGGATTTTTCTATAGATTCGATGCTCTGAAGATTCAAACTTATTTATTTCATCATAGGATCATGGATGTGGATGGAAAACTGGGGATTAATTTAAGGCTTCTTTTTGAAGAAGACTTCTTCTGAAGTCACATTGAACATGTGCTACTTTTTATGGTTGCTACCATGGATAGATACTTCATCATATTCAATGGATCATATAATTTAGGATTATGTCCCTCTTAATCCTTGCTTCATGTATGAATGCATGTTCTTCTTTTGATAATATAATCCATTCCCTCCATCTAGGGGAGTCCACGCTTCCGTCTGCATCCTTATTTTCTCCTGCAAGGTGTCACAAATATTTTTCCAATTTCCTCTTGATTACCAACTTCTTTCTGTCTTTACTTCTTCTAGGTTTCTTCAAGATTGATTCTAATGATAACTTCCACATGAATTGTTACCAAGGGTTGTTGATGTAATTCATCCTTTCATGTGCATTGTCTGACTTGTAGCAATCCTTATCTTGTTGTTCTTCCATAAGTATAGTTTCTCTTTGAACATATTATCTTCTAAGAAATAGATATGCAAGATATGTACAAAAAACATGGTATGTACAAGAACTATGAGGAGTATTGTTACCTTGTCTTAAAAGAAGAAGTTTGTTTCATCCTTCTTAGTCTTCTTTGAAGGTTCCTTTTCTTCGGAAACTGATGCTTCATGTGTCTCCTTCCTTTTCTTTAGCTCGAGACAATGATTCTTGTAGTGGCCATATTTTCGACAGTTGAAGCATTATATTTCTGACATATCTTTCTCTTGATTTGGCTTCTTATTGGAGCCAAACTTCCTTTTATTCCTGAAATTCTTGAACCTTGTTGTGAAAGCTTGATCATCGTATTTATTTTGGGGTTTCTCTTTTGCACTGATCCTTGATTCTTCTTGTTGACAACAAATTCAAAGTTCTTCAAATGTAGAATACTCCTTCCTTGTGTTCATGCTTGTGGAAAATACATCCCATGTCTTGGGAAGACCATTGAGTACTATGTTTACCAATTCCTCCTCTGAAATGATCTCTTCAATAGATTGTAGTTGATCTCTTACCTGAAAGATTATCACAAATTATGATGCTATGTTATCATCATCATTCATCTTCATGTCAAGGAGCTCATTCTTCAGACTCATTACTTGTCCAATGTTTCTGACTGAGAATAGGTTTGTTAGGGAATCATACATATTCTTAGATGAGTCAAGATGAGAGATGTAGGGTATCAAGTGGTATTTTATAGAGTCCACTATGATACTCATGGCATTGATGTCACTGTCTCTAAAATTCTCCATAACTGCAACGTTCCACAGTTCTTTCTCTTTTCCTTCTTCAAACTATGGTTCCATGATCTTTCCTTTCACGATATCCAACACTTTATTCTTGGAAAGGATGAGGTCAATCCTTGTATTCCATGCTCTGAAGTTAGAATCCCTATATAACTTGTTTTATGACTTCATAGAGTAAGTCATGGTTCGTTTGACTTGGTCAACCCTAGATTTGACCAAAAACTCAAACTTGACGTCTTAGCTTGTTGAGAGTACCAAGAGATCTAGGGCGCACTAGTCTATCCAGAAATTAGGTCAATCCATTAACTTAAGGTGCCTCAACGAGAGGATTAGGGTTTCTACAACTGCACGTGCTAGTAACTCTAGAAACAATACTTTGATAACTTCTCCTGCTAGAAACCTTAGCGACAATTCTTCAACGAGATTAGTATCCTTATGGCTATGCTCCCTTCCAGTGGTTAAACTGAATGAAGGAAGTGTGGGCCCATAAACTGTTATAATCTAATGGATTTGCTCGTTTAACCATAAACAATATCACTATTGTCACCCAACCATACTCTGAAGCAACCCCCGAGCACCTTAACCTTGATAGAGAATCATTCCAGAAGCAAACCCTAGGATAGATATCCAAACAAAGGGTGGCACACCTTTCTCCAAAGATAGTGCACCAAGCAAGATCTGATTAGAGAGTCCAAACCATAACCAAGAGATAGTCCAATCCAAAACTGAAATCTGCTAGCTGTAATGGCATCTCTCCTCCAAACTTGTGCACAAACTGGCCAACTGCAGTGCGCACAAGTGTTTCTTCTGCAGTTCTGAGAATGCCTGCTAGAATGAAGACTGACCTCGTATATTTATGCTAAATCTGGCAAACTGCCTGGGCCGACTTCTCATTCTGGGTGTCTATTTACTTAGTATATAATGTTTCCTTTAGCCGAATTCTTCTCTTGGAGGATAATAACCTAATACAAGTTATTCTCTTGAGCCGACTTGTCTTCTAGGGTTATTAGCCAACTAATTAGGGTTTCTTTTTGCTTCCCAGAATATTCTGTTCTTGTTAGGTTTACACGTGGAGGTAAATACCTCTTGCAGCTACCATAATATAAACAATAACAACATAGTTATCATAATCCCAATCAATACCAATTAGTGCAGGATAAGGGTCCTTATCCCCCATGATTTCGATCACGTCAAAATCAGCTACGATCTTTACTCCCACAATATCTATCTCCACATTCTCCATCCTTCCTATTGGGAAAATACAATACTATTTGGCCATTCTCAATTGGATTGGGGAATATGTCAATTGTGGTTTCCCTAAAGCTTCCCAAGTCGTTTTAGGCAATATGTTGACATCAAATCCTGGATCTAACATAACATCCTTAATCTCAAACTCATCTAGCTGGGATGCTAGTCTAAACTCTTTCCCAGTTCGTATTTTCCTTCTTTGTACTCTCTGAGTGTTCTTCTAAGGAATATTAGTCATTAATATAGCTCCCAGGGATTCCTTCATTCCTAGGATTAGATACAGGGCATTACACAACTTTTTTTTCAACTGGTCATTCCCAAGAATATCAGAAAATAACTGGAACCAAAGGTCGACTACATTTTACGACTGCTAAGGTTTTCTCATCAGGATTATGGGGTTTTGGGGTGCAGAGGGTGAGGTAGGGAATTGCAAAATATTAGGATAAATGGTGGGATGAGGGGGGTTTTCTTCCATTTCAGGGCCACAAATACTCTGGAATACTTCTATTGCATTTTTAAAGAATAGCTTCTATTTCAGAGGGTCATACCTATCCTCCTTGGGCGTTTCTTTTTGGATCTTAGGAATATTATCAGTATCTACGCCAGTCTTTGATCCTCCTTGAGTGATAATATTAATCCTGGGTAACTGTCCCTTGATTACCCTCTTTATCTCTGAGACGATGAAGTTGGATCCTCGTTGATGTGACTGATCTTTCCATTTCACAATTAGCTCTGGGTAGTCTTCAATTGCGTGTCCATTGGTTCTACAGTGTGAGCACCATGGCCATCTCGGTTGAGGACAATCCCTAACCATGTGACCTTGTTTATCACATTTGTAGAATCTACTTGGTCATATTCCCTCAATTCTTCCTCCTCATAAGTCTCCTTCGACTACACCTCCTTCCCAGTCCTTGAGGAGTTTCATTCACCCTGAATGATGTTCGATCCAATCTGTGTGAAAGTGCATACAACACTCTACACTGATTCATATCATGCATGGTAGATGCACACAACTCACAGTGTACGGTATTTGGTATGGTAGAATACTTATGGATAATAGGGTACTTCCTTGGATCATGCCCATGAATTTGAAATATCTCGCAATACTCAGCTCACTGCGATGCTTGATTTCATGGAAAGGCATGATACAGGGTTGGGGTATGGAATGGTAAATTCGTAGATACTTGTGAAAATCCTCTCGTGGGTCTTGATGAGGGTCCCATTTGATTTTGAGGAGGTCCCATTCCCCTCATACATGGTGTAATGTACCCCAAATTTTCCAAATAATTTTTTTTTATGAGGAACATTAATCTTCAATTTATTCTAGAAGACTTGTAGTTAAGAGAAGTAGGTATTTATCATCATTGTTAATTTTTGCGAGATTCCTATGTTCTGGATATCAAAACGATGAACGAACATTTCATGAACATTTCTACTCCAATTTAACTCACATTGAACAAAACTTCTATACGAATAATATCCACATTCTAACATCCACCCTTTTATAACCCCTTCAATCCTAAATCTATTCTAATACTTATATATATATATATATATATATATATATGTTGTATTAGAGTTAGGATTCATAAACCTATACTCTTCCCTAAGTATAGGCTCCCATGCTTGCACACAAGGGAAAACCTTATTTTGACTTTTCGAAATAAAACTCATATACCATAGACTATATCCACATTACAAAGGGATCGGGAGTGTACACCCTTAGTGAAAATGTTATTGAATTAGCATAAGGTGTTTAAACATTAATTCACATGGCCGAATAAATTGAATGACCCCCTGTGATTACTGGTTGTGTATAGGTCTTCCGATTACTATTAACATAAAGGTTTTGATAAAAAGCTTATCCATAACAAATTGTTTAGCCCTGCCTTAACTAAACGATAATAGTTAGAGTTCTACGGTCCTGTGTATCGTGCCATGAATGAACTGTCCTTTACTTCGCATTAAATTAGTATGAAACAAAGGGTTTTTTTTCCAGTTGTGAGTTAAACCTCTAAACAAACCATTAATGGAGACCCTGCGAGTGTGACACCCAAGGCTATCACTAGACCCCTCATCCAATACGATCACACCATGTCTACCCCATCAGATGGCCCGAGCTAGTCCTCATACTACCACCATTAACTCTTCATATTAAGGGTTTATAGGACTAGATGAGTTTTCATTTTCGTGAAGTCGTCGAAGTAGCTCTGCGTTTTTCTCAGCGATGGAGGTCAGTGACCTGGATAAAAAAAAATTCCCGGTGGAAGCATGCAAGTCTACCCAACTTCCCTCGTAAGTCCATAATGCTTCTGCATTCTAGTATTTGGATGGAACCTTTAGGGTTTCATTATAGTGGAAGAAAACAATATGTATTGTAAAACTTTTACGACTTTCAGTGAAGGTCTTTCCCATTATCTCTATTCCTTTATTAACTCCCTGGACTATTCTTGGCCCTGGATACGTAGACTTCTCTTTTGTTTTATTCTAACCCTTTCTGAAAAATAATCGATGCTCCACCTTCTTGTTTTCAACTTCAACGATTTTGCAAAAGCATTTATCCGGGTTAATATATAGGTGTTTTACTTGTAGGGTTTTCGTTGTTCCTCTACTTTCTTTTATGGGTTCCCTAATTTTATGTATGGTGACCTTGTGTTGCAAGTTATACTCTGATTAGGTGAAACAATTTCCTTTTGATAATGTATTATGACGTTTCTTGCCTCTTTTAGGTATTGTCATACTGAGTTTTGCTTGGGAGTCCACCATTCTATAGGTTCTATCAGACTGCTAGCGGATTCTTATCGTTGAAATATCTCTTAAATGATTACTGTATTTCCAGTCAATATATATATATATATATATATATATATATATATAAAGTGGGAATTCTGTGCCCCGAACAATTCGTTAAGAAGTATTCTGCGACATACAAATATTTGAGTCTGTAATTAAAATTGGGTTATCATATTTCATTCGAATATTATCGTTGTCTAAGTGTGGTAAATACCAGTCGAAGCCTAATATTCAACATGAATGTTAACTATGTATTTAAACTTTGAGTAAATGCATCCTCTTCAACACAGACAATCATTCCATGTTAGATTTTGGTAAATGTATTTACCATATAGCATATAACTCTGTGTTTAAAGTTTTTGATACTCTGACTTGATTCATGCATTTGACCTACACATACCACGTGAACCCCTTAGTAGCTTGGATTTGCAATTTCTATGGTGTTGTTATTGTTTACTTGTTTAATTTTCCTGAAATGTTTTCTTTAATCAATTTGGTAGCCAATCTAATGATGGGACCCTGTTTTGTTGCGAGGGTACCCATCAGGCTTTCAAGTTCACTCCTCCCCTTTCAATGTGTCGATGGATCATGACTATGGCTGGGATTTTTCCTATGACAATTCAAGATAAGTGTTACCTTGTAAGATGATACCTTCGTTGTCTTATCTGTTTTACCTTTAAAGGTTTCAGTTTGTTTGGTTTCTAATCAATGCTAATAAGAATCGTCTCATCTTTCTTGCAAGTTTACAAATCGCTGCGATGGATCAGAACCACGCCTCGTTCAAGAAAGGTACTCGGGTTTCATTTTACCACTCTTAAGAGAGTGCCCTATATTTCTAAGGAAAGATACGATCCTGATCTAGAAAATAATCATCGTGGCCGAGATTGTTGAGGTTCATAAAGATGGTCGATCCATTATCTCTGTATATTCAGTTTAAAGAAAACACATAAGGACCAAAACTTTGTTGCTGTGTAATAGGATGATATGAGAAGGAATATACCATTGTTTATAATTGAATAATCGACTTATATGGAATATCTATCATTCAATTATTTGTTTCAGTCTGATACTTATACAAAAGTTGGAACGATTTTATTATTTGTTAATAAAGATGTGTAATTCGAACTTATCGAAAATTATATGCATACAAAATATAGGGTTTCGGAATCTCTGTCTTTCAATTCATCAGACTTTCTCTCCTCTAGTATTTCATTCCAGAGCTTCGTTTGTGATTAGTTATACTATTAATTTTCCATTGTATTATTTCCAAAACTTGGTTTATGACTAGTTAGACTATTCTCTTTCCATCATTTCATTTCCAAAACTTTGTTTATGATTAGTTAGACTGTTCGCCTTCCATTATATTATTAGTACCTAGTGGTGTGCATACATTAGGCAATTCAATGAGTCATGCAAATTGGTATAGTTGTCTATATATATATATATATATATCCATCCGCATATATAATTACTTCCTATTGTATGTACTCATTCCAATAGTAATTTAATTCGTTAGAGCAAATCGTCTAGAATTGAGGAATGAACCACAAAGATATGTGTGTACGTATAGGTATGTAAAGGTTTGAAATCTCAGATTTACTTCCATAATAGCGTTTGCACAATCTAAAGTTCACATGCAAAACCGAATAACCAAATGTATATGATTCACCGATCTGGTAGTGATTTCTAACACAGTATATTGAAATAATATTCTATTTAACATAGATAGATCTCCTAATATATTCCATAATTCGATTCCATTCCAGCCAAGATACATAGAAAGGTTTGCTCAATGTCTATAATTAAACTGTAAGAGTTTGTCCTACATTTCATTTCGTTCCATCAGAATTTAATAAAAATAGAGCAATTCATTCATATTTAAACAAAATCAATTCTATCAGCCAATAATTCAAATAAAATTTGGACAGAGAAGGAGTAGATAGACATATCTGAACAATTTCCTAACAACAAATGGAACAACCAAGTTCCTCCCAACATTAGAACATAACAACCAATTTACTTGTCCCGTTTACCCCCCTAGCCTGGCCATGAATCGATGAGGGAGAACTCAGAACTCATCCTCAACAATAGTCCTTCAATTTTAGTATCTTCCCCTTGCCTCACACTCATAAAGCAGTGTTCATAACATCAAGAGATAAGTATTTCCCCACATACTAGGAAACATCTTGCTTCCTCTCATTTTCCATATATCCAAAAGTAAATGTGCCTAGGTCTTTTTCGCTTTGGTAATTTTCGCATCTTTCCAAATCCCTGATTTTCAAGGGCTTCCAATGGCCAAATACTTGATTTTCCACTTGTAACATTCACCCCTTAGGTAGTTCCAACATGTTCCCCACTCATTGAGTCATGGTCAGTTGATTTTAACCTGGTTGTTTCATAGTCAAAGAGTTAGTTGGGTCAAATAAGATCTTTTTCCAACAATCATAATCATTATTTACAATTAACTAAATTCGAAATTCAGAATTTCTATAAATGGCAATAATTTTCCAATTTCGAATTTACGAAAAATGGAAATAAATTCCTAAGCAATTTCAGCCTTAAAAATAATTTATTTTTGGGGATGTTACACCCTTTACCCCTTCATTAAAACACTTTCCTCAATGTTCATCCCTTCTTGGAACAAAATTGGATGAGATTTATGCAAATCTCGCTCCAACTCTCAAGTGGCCTCCTCAGGACTAAAGTGCTTCCATTTCACTTTTACCTAGGTGATGACTCTGTTCCAAAGTGTTATTTCTCTCCTGTCCAGAATGAGTAGAGGTTCTGCTTGGAACTCACCTTCTGGTTCCACCTACACCAAGTTCCAATTGATCATATGAGTAGGGCCATGAACATAATTATTTAACAGAGAAACATGAAATACATTATGAATTTTTATATTGGAAGGAAGTGCAAGTTGGTATGCCAAATTGGCACAGTTCCATAGCTTTAGAGAAATTATTTTGGCCTTGAATTTTAAATAGACATGGTCTCCCACTCGAAATTCTAGGTGTCTTATTTTCAGGTCCGCGTAACTTGTATGTCTATCCTGCGCCTCTTTTAAGTTCTACTGCACTTTTATTACCTTGCTCTCCATTTCCTGGAGCATCTTTGGTCCCACCATGAGTCTGTCAACTGGGTTATCCCATCTAATCATATTCATACACTTTCTTCTGTACAATACTTCGAAGGGGCTCATCTTAGCTGAAGTTTGGTAACCATTGTTGTATGCAAATTCCACCAAGTGTAGGTAGTCTTCCCACTTGCTTGGTTTTGTTCTTATGTACATGCATATAATATCTTCTACGATTTGGTTTGTTCGTTCAGTATGCCCATCGGTTTGTGGATGATAACTTGTGATTAAATTCAAGTTAGTATTTAACCCTGCAAACAATTCTTTCCAAAAAGAAGATGTAAACTTTACGTCTCTATCCGAAATCACCATTTTAGGAATACCATGTAGTCTAAAAATTTCTTTCATGAATATTTTAGTGATGTTAATAGATTTAAAAGTATACTTTACAGGAATAAAGTGTGAATAATTACTAAGCTTATTGATTACCATCATAATTGAATTATTCTGTTTTTGAGTTCTAGGAAAACCTGTAATAAAGTTCAGTGATATAGTCTCCCATTTCCATTTCGGCATAGGTAAGGGCTACAACAAGTTGGTTGGATGTTGGTGTTTGGCTTTCACCTACTGACAATCTTGACACTTAGCTAAGTATTATGTTGTTTCTCCCTTCATATTGGTCCAATAAAATAACTTCCTTAGTGCCGCTACCGTTTTCTGGTATCCTGGGTGATCGGAATATGGTTTCTTGTGTACTTCGTCCAAAATTGTTAACTTTAATTCCGCCAAATTTGGTATGTATATTCTGTTTTTAAATCATAGTAGACCTTTTCTATCCAAACTCAGATATGTTTTTTCTGAATTTTTCCTATTATTTCGTAATTCTGCCACTGTTTTAGTGTAATTTTCATCGTTATTACCTGCAACCTTTATCCTCTGTTCAAGATTGCTTTTTGCCTTGCTAATGTTTATTTCAAAAATCCCATGAACTCTTTTGCTTAAAGCATCATCCACCTTATTTTCCTTACCCTTGATATGTCTTACCTCAAAGTCAAATTCTCTTAAGAAGGCCAACCATCTTGCGTGCCTTGCATTAAGGTCTGGTTGACTAAACAAAAATTTCACAATGCAGTTATCTGTCAATAAAAGAAATTTTATGCCCATTATGTAGTGTTGCCACATCTTTAAGATGTGTATTATAGCTGCCAACTCTAAGTCATGAGTGACGTAGTTTCGTTCGTTCTCCTTCAGTTTTCGGGACTCATAACAAATAATGTGCCCTTCTTGAGTTAGGACACCACCTAGTCCTTCTTTGCTCGCATCCACATAGACTGTGAAGTCTTTGTCTGGGTCTGCTACCTTTAAAATGGGTGCGGTCATTAACAATTCCTTTAACTTATTAAAACTATCCTGACATTTCTGTGACCAGTTAAACTTAGTTCACTTCTTTTTTAATATTGTGATAGGGTATGCAATCTTGGAAAACCCCTCTATAAATCTGCGGTAATATTTGGCGATTCCCATGAATGACCGGATGTCTGCTACATCCTTCAAAATTGGTCATTCCATGATGGCTCTTATTTTATCAGGATCGACTRCAATACCTTCCTCAGATATTACATGTCCTAGGTACTGTATTTTCTTCTGATAAAAGTCACATTTCTCAAATTTGGCATACAGTTTGTGTTTTCTCAAAGTTTGTAGAACTATGCTTAGGTGCTCTTCGTGTTCTTCTTCTGTTTTAGAATACACTAGGATATTGTCAATAAGTACCAAAACAAACTTGTCTAAGGGTGAAATCATGAAGATGGGTTACACTTTTGCTTGTTTTATGAGAAACAAAACTGTATTTTCACAAGTTATTCAACTTTCGGCATACAAAAGTATTTTTTTTATTTAGAATTTCACTTTACAGTAAAAACAAAACTTGTGAAGAATTGTGTTCAATTTCCAATGACTATTTTTCAATTTTTTTTTATCACGATTTGATATGTCAATTTGACAATTTTTTAACAATATGTTCCTTAAACATGAAATGAATGATAATGAGTTACTTATTTCTACAACAATGTATCTATTATTAAATTTATGTTTTTAAGAAATGAAATATACTGCAACAATCTACAGAGACTCTATTTTATTATGACTATAATTTTGAATCTAAAAGATGAATATTATAATTTCTAGAATTTTTTGAAGTTGACCAAGCTGAAAA
>ML777943.1:51423-63092 GCA_009831015.1 Picea engelmannii | reverse complement strand
TACTCAACGCCTTGAAAAAGAGATAATTTTAGATAATAAGCCTCTTTGAGGGGGCAACCTCCTTTTACCCCACTTAAATTTTCAAGTACAAGATGATTCAAAATGAAAATGTCTCCTTGGTATATATAGGAGACTAGGAGGTAAAATTACAAATAATGGCCTAAAGACGACATAAATAAAATAACATTACTAATCTAAATTACAACTAATGGCCTAAATCCGACATAAATAAAATAGCATTACTAATCTAATATGCCCCAATTAAAGGGTAATGAGCCAATATTAGGGCTTAACAACGAAGGTCATGGGAATTCAATCAACCAATCAATCAACTAGGCTATAAAAAATCCAGTCATGAAAGTAGACGACCAGTTTACCTACCCAATAAACAAGAAGATCCAACTCATAAATCCTACAACAATCTACCATTCAAACGAAGAAGTGTACCATTTCTTGTTCGCCTACTCCGAGTGTCATCCACGTGCTCCGTGCAACTCCCGCTCGTCGACCATTGAGACTTCATCGGTACCTCTCAGTCAATGCTAGGGGTACTCTTCTTCCCCCTTATCCCCCCTGAGACGCAAAGGGGCCACGCACACTATCCAGAGATCTCATCTAGCTCCCAGCTCGCCTCGCAAGGCCGAGCTACCACTCCTCTCTGAGATGGGTATCCCAACTCCCACAAGTAAATCAGTCAAGTAGATATTTATGCAGCGTAACGTTACACAAACAGAAGGTGATATTTCATCCTTCTTCCTCCTTCATTATATAGAGTTTCGATCTTCCTTTCTTTCCTAAAATCTCATTTAATTAAAGTTTTACAAATAAATTCCTAAAATTTCTTCTCCGTACAAGTGTCACCCATCCCCTACATTCCTCCATTATTTAGTTTCTTTAATTAATTAATTATCTTATTTCCCTCACCCACCAAGAGTTACTCCTAGAATCACTCCTAGGTGTCCCCAAATTCCCTTATAGGTTTTAAAGGCTTTCCCTATTATGAAGTTGCTAATTCAGTTTAAAATTAGAAGGCTCTTAAATGGTAGATTCTTTACTAAGTTGACTCATGCTTTTCACCTTAAGTCCCCCTTTTTCCCTTTTTATGTTACCTCTTTTCGTAGTTTCCTAAATTTTAAGATTTTCCCTCTTTCCCCTTTTAATTAGAACTAAAAAAGGAAGGTGTGGAAATTAACCCCTTTACCCTTTTATCATTTAATTAGTATTTATTATTTTTTTTAATCTAAAAGATAAAATAATTAATTCCCCTTTTTACATTTATTACCACATATTTTATTTTTATGAATAACTTAATTTCTTACTCCCTTCATGTTACAAGATTTAACGAAGGTCAAAATTATTATTTAAGTCATTATTATTTTTATTATTATTATTATTATTATTTTTAGAGAAGACAAGGTTCAACCACTAGAGTAATTTAGACTTAGGCCTTAATTTTCGTACTGGGCGACATTTAATTAGGGAAGTGTTTTAAAATTACTTAACATGTTATTTGTCTTAGGGCCATCTAGGTTCATCCCTCTATCATCAACAACATGACGTGCCCTTCAGGATGCACTAGGTGCTCCAAGGGTGCCACGCGCCTCATCTGTTCCTTTGTTCGACATTCCCTTCAGGACGCACTACGTGCTCCAAGGGTGCCACTCGCCTCTTGACTGATTTGGTAGACATCAATAACACCTGGAGTCAACACTCCGCCAGGTGAACTTGTGGGAGACTAAGGGATTCTAAGGAATAAGGCCCCCGCCTTATTGCATGCCCCTTAGAATCATCATGAGTGACTGTCACAGTCTTCCCTCACGACATAGTGGGTCCTCTCAAACTAGGTAATTGTTAACCTACAGTTCGAGCCACGACGAGAGTGCTAGTAGGTTGTGGCAGGGCTACTATCCACACCTCTCCCTCAACATCTCTGGTAGTCGTGTGTGACCCCTTTATTCCATATGTGAGTCTGGTCGGCAAGCTATCGTCAACCTTCATAATCAACAAATCATGTCAGAATATATCCATGTCATATCATCCAATCAGATGTGCTAATATCATAGTAAAAACAATCAAACCCCAATGGTACACTCCCTGACTCAATCCAGAGCCCAAGGGGTTCCATCGATGCCTTTGCATCCTCGAGGTACAAAATCATGCACACTCAGTAAACCAAGTCAATAGCAACTGTCTATGTCAATGTAGTAAAACAACATGTCATAAACCCATATCGCCTCATAATCAAAATCAAAAGTTTTAGTAGCATAATAATCTGGATCACTTGAAAGCAAGTGTCCTCAAAGAATAAGTTCACTCAGTGCGCCAGAGAGGGATGCTACATACACCCCCTCTTGGTCTAAACTTCATCCTGAAGTTTCACAGTATACATGCCGAATAAAGTGTATCACAGTATCATGTGTCTATCTATCAAACAAAAATGGAAATTGTTGGCGCATATCATATGCATCCTCCCAGGTCGTTGAGTGCAGACTATAATTGTTCCACTGGACCTTGACCTGCTCTATCATTCGACGTCGTAGCTGTCGAATGCGATGATCCAAGATGCGGACCAGCTCAGCCGTGAGCACCCCCTCGTCCGACACCTGCAAGGAACTCATGTCAATAACATGTGTAGGATCACTAATATAATGTCTCAAAACAGATACATGAAAAACATCATGCATATGTCTCAAAGAATCAGGTAAGGCTAGTCGATAGGCCACATACCCCTTTCTCTCCACAATCTCGAAAGGTCCGGGTAAAATCATGAAGATGGGTAACACTTTTGCTTGTTTTATGACAAAAAAAACTGTATTTTCACAAGTTCTTCAACTTCCATCATACAAAAGTATTTTTTTTATTTAGAATTTCACTTTACAATAAAAACAAAACTTGTGAATAATTTTGTTATATTTCTAATGACTATTTTTCAATTTTTTATTATCAAGATTTCATATGTCAATTTGACAATTGTTTAACAGTATGTTCCTTAAACATGAAAGGAATTATAATGAGTTATTGTTTTCCACAACAATGTATCTATTATTAAAATTATGTTTTTAAGAAATGAAATATACTACAACAATCTAAAGAGACTCTATTTTATTATGACTATAATTTTGAATCTAACGGATGAATATTATAATTTCTAGAATTTTTTGAAGTTGACCAAGATGAAAATGTTGCATATTTTAAACACGTGTTTTTCTACACCTTGTATCTATCTTAATTTTTACTTAAAAGTAAAATCTAAAAATACCCTTTTGAAGAGAACAGTTTAACAATTATGAATATAAATTTTCCATAATTTTCCGTTGTGTATTTTTAGAGATATGGATTTTTCATTTCACTGAATCATAATCTCACCTAAAAATATTATGCAGTGATTTTTTTATAAAATTAAATAAAATTAGATAAAAAAAATAAAAATGAAAACAAATTATACCCAATGAAAGTAGATTCAATTTTAAAAATGTTGGTATCAATTATCAAACTAAATACTGAGTATTTGTAGGATTCTGCTACCTCCAAAGATGAAGTAAGATGGAGAGAATTTGTAGTTTCCTGCAAACAGTCCCATTTTCAACTTTTCGGCCGAAATATTCTTTCGGCCGAAACCTAGTTTTTAACGGAATCCGTTAAAAATAAATGTTTTGGCCGAAATATGCTTACCACGGGAAAATAATTCATCCAAAAAACATTATACATGAATTTCGTGGGCACCGTTAAATTTGACGTGAAAATTTTTGGTCGAAAAAGATTTCGGTCGAAAGAAACATATGTTCGGCCGAAAAATTGCCCCTAGAAATTTTGGAGACCCGATTGTCACGAAAGTGTTACCCAGATTCATGATTTTACACCCCATGAACCTAGGAGAGAGTTTATCTCCCTTCCCAAACTCAATCGAGCTCTTATGCGGTTTAACCCGCAAGAAGACTCGATCACCGACCTCGTAACTATGGTCGACACGTCGCGCATCGATATAACTCTTATGTCGATCTTGCAATTCTTTAATCCTTTGTCTTATTGTTTTCATTTTCTCTTCCATTTCTTGGATCGCTTCGGGTCCCACCAGGACCCTATCCTCGAGATAATCCCAACTCAAAGGTGTCTGACATGGTCACCCATAGAGAAACTCGAAAGGTGCCATTTTAATGGTGCCCTGGTAACTGTTGTTGTAAGTGAACTCTACTAGTGGAAATAATTCTTTCCAACGCTTTTGTTTGTCCATTACGTACATGTGCAACATGTCCTCCAAGGTTTGGTTCATTCGTTCGGTCTACCCGTCAGTCTCCGGGTGATACACCGTACTAAAGTTAAGTTGGGTTCCCAAGGCCTCTTGGAAACTCGTCCAACATCATCCAGTAAACACCGATCCTCGATCAGATTTAATCCCCTTAGGCACGCCATGCAGCCTCACAATCTCACTGATGAAAACTCTAGCTATGTCAGTGCCCGATACGTCGTACGCACAGGAATAAAGAGAGTACTCTTCGTCAGAGTGTCTACCACTACGAAAATAGAGTCATGTCTCCTTGCCGTCAGTGGCAATCCAACAATAAAATCCATCGATATAACCTCCCATTTTGATTCTGGAATAGCATGTGGTTGTAGTAATATTGCTGGGTGTCTATGTTCAACTTTTACCTGTTGACATTCTAGACATTTGGCCACATAGTTGACTATGTCTTCCTTCATCCCCTTCCAGAAGAATAAGTGTTTAAGGTATGCCCTCATCTTCGTGACTCCCGGGTGAGCCATGTAAACTTCTCTATGATCCTCACTCAGGATCAACATCCTCAACTCGTCATTCGGCGGTACGTAGATTCGATTTTTAAACCTCAATAAACCATTGCTATCAAATGAAAATCCTACAAATCGTGGTACCATCATTGTGTTTTGTCTGATAAAACCCTCGACCTCTTTGTACCAGTCATCGTTACGCTATCAAGTTAGAATATTTTTGCGTAGATTCATCTGAAGAGGCAACAAGGAAAATATGCGTGGTATTTGACTCAATGCATCTGCCACCCTGTTCACTGTCCCTTTTATGTAAGTAATCTCAAAATCGTACTCACTAAGCAATTCCGACCAACGTGGTTGTCGCGCGTTCAGGTCACTTTGCGTAAATATGTGTTGTAGTCCACAATGGTCAGTCTTTAGTTCAAATTTTCATCCAACAAGGTAGTGTCTCCAAACCTTCAAGGCATATACGATGGCTAACAACTCCAAATCATGCGTCGCGTTCAGGTAACTTTGCGTAAATATGTGTTGTAGTCCACAATGGTCAGTATTTAGTTCAAATTTTCATCCAACAAGGTAGTGTCTCCAAACCTTCAAGGCATATACGATGGCTAACAAATCCAAATCATGCCTTCTCAGTTTCCTTGAAATGTAAGCGACTACTCGTCCATCTTGCGTCAAAACTCCGCCTAAGCCTTCCTTGGATGCATCAGTGCATACCAAGAAGTCCATGTCCATGTCAAGGACCTTTAGTATCGGTGTTGTTGTCAACAACTTCTTGAGCCTCCGAAATTCTTCTGCACATTTCTCGGTCCAAACAAATTTCTTGTTTTTCTTCTGCAAATCCGTGATCAGATTTGCTATCTTCGAAAACCCCTCGATGAACCGTCGATAGTATCCTGCTAAACCCATGAAGCTACGTACTTCCGGGACATTCGTCAGCGCAGGCCATTCCATGATATCCTTGACCTTTGTTGGATCCACGTCGATGCCTTCGTCGGAGATGACATGCCCTAAGTAGTGAATCTTTGTTTGATAAAATGAACATTTGGACAACTTCCCATACAATTTGTGCTCTCGCAGACACTTTAGTACCAAGCGCAAGTCCTCGTCATGCTCCTCTGTCGTCCGAGAGTAGATCAAATATCGTCAATGAATACTTGGACGAACTTGTCCAAGTACTCGCGGAACACCCCATTCATCAAACTCATAAATACCCCTGGGGTGTTTGTCAGCCCAAATGGTAAAACAGTAAACTCGTAATGTCCAAACCTCGTCTTAAAGGAGGTCTTAGGGACATCATCCTCCTTGATCCGTAACTATTGATACCTTGATCGCAAATTGATCTTGGAGAACACCGTCGCACCCTTCATTTGATCTAACAGATCATCAATTCTCGGCAATGGATACTAATTCTTGATCGTGGCCTTGTTCAGTTGATGGTAGTCAAAGAAAATCCTCCATGATCCGTACTTATTTCATATGAAAATAACAGGTGCACCCCATGGTGACACACTGGGACGTATCAGTCCTGGGTCTAACAACTCCTTCAGTTGCATTTTCAACTCTTGTAACTCCGGGGTCGACATCCGATAAGGCGTTCTTGCTATCGGTTCAGTCCCTGGTTTTAGGTCTATGGTAAAATCCAACTCCCTCTCCAGCGGCATCCCAAGTAACTGCTCTGGAAATACGTCCACAAACTCTTTCACCATTAGAAGGTGTTCTAGACCTTCCACTACTCCCTTCTCATTTAACACAAGGATCGAATAAATCTTGAACCCCTTGCACATACTCTTCTGTAGTTGTAAGGAAGAGATGAACCTCAGGGAAACTCCCTGGTTCCATCCTACAATCACACATCTTTGTCCCTCGTCATCAACCAAGCTCAACCATTTTGTCTTACAGTTGATTATCGCCTCATGAGATTCCAACCAGTCCATACCAATCACGATGTCATAAGATCCTAAGATCATGATGTACAGGTTGGCCCTTGTGAAAAACTCTCCCAGGTTAAGGACATAGCCCATAACCTTTCCTCCAACCTTCTGTTTGGCTCCCAAAGCCATCTCCATGAAGCTAAACTCGTCCTGTTCGACTGCCTTTACCTTAATCCTTTTTAGCGCTGCACCAGAAATGAAACTCTCGGTGGCACCGAGATCTATCAAAATACTAAGGGTCTAGTCAGCGAGGGTACTTTTCGTCTCAAGCACAGTCAATTGATGCTCTTCCTAATGATTATTCACTGCTGCATGAATCCGATGGGCCTTGCCCATATCTCCCACGGTAGTGGGTCCGGCTGATTCGGATGCTCTAGTCCTCTCCACTAGGTAGTCACGCTGGTAGTGTGGCTCCCCACATGTCTGACACCCCTTCTTTGGCCCAGTAGTCCTGGTACCTGAAGTGGAAAATGATGGCCCACCAGCCTGGAACCTTGGTCTGTTCTGCTGAACAGGCCTAAACTGCTACTGTTGCGGGCGGCGCTGTTGTTGATGTTGTGGTCCCAGATAAGGTGTCCGTTGTTGAGGCATCGATCACCGAGGTGTAGTGAAAGTGGATCCCCTATGGAAGCCACAATATCCCAACGTATGTTTGGCTAGTGTCTGATGCTACTGTGCTCCAGATGGAACCTGCCTTGCTAGTCTTGCTAGAGTCCTAGTCTGACGCCCACTGATAAGCTCCTCCTCTGCTATGAGGGCCTTCTGGACGACATCATGCAAGGTTTGAAGCATCAAAATCCTAACCTTTGCAAGTAGGCCACCGCTAAGGCTGAACATGAACCTGTTGAACTTAAGTTTCTCATTGTTAAGGTGTGGATCATACCAGAGAAGATCCATAAAATGGGCCTCGTATTTGGGAACTGTACGACCTCCCTGTCGTAAGGCATTGAACTGATTGAGCTGACGCTCAATGAATTCCTCTGAAAGGTACCTCTCTTGGAACCATTCCTTGAACAGTTCCCATGACACGTCTTCGACGGCCATGTTCAGCTGCGATAGGAGCGTCTTCCACCATAGAATATCACTCCCCTTCAGTTGAAAGACCACCATGCAGAACTTCATGTTGGAGGTATAATCGAAACGTGTGAAGCACATCGCCATATTCTCCAACCATGCCTCAACGACTGCATCATACGGGGCACCATATAACTCAGGAAGTTTGACCTTCTCGAGTTCACGGTGAATGCCACCAATACCAACCAGAGCGTGCGGTGGAACCTCAGCGGGTGTCGGTGCCCTGGCCTCATCTCGGTCCAAACGACTGATCAGTTCCTTAGACATACGCTGAAAAGATCTCATCATTTCGACTACATCACCAACTGCTATTTTTTCCTGTCCGAGAACCTGCTTGTCTCCCTGGGGGTTACTCCCCTTGGGCGTGGATGCTACTGGAGGTGTCATGCCTCCTCCCCTAGCACCCTTTTGTCTACCTCCGTGGCATCCTCTAACCATGATTACCTGCACGCACATGAGTCAAATCGATCAACAATAGTATAATCAATGATATCAATGAAAGTCGTAGCGATCCCAAGTCGCGGGTTGAACCTGCTCTGATACCATATGTAACGAACCTCTTGTCTCATACGACATCAAGCCTCTCATAACAAGTGAATTTTTTTTTTTGTGTGTGCGTGTGTATAAGGGTAATAAAGACATTATACGTTGTGTCGAAACACGACGATGAACATGACGCATGCAACTGCAACAACAACATAACGATCTAAGAAGCACATCAAGCATTTGGAAGCAGTGAAAGACAATCAATCGATGAAGGATAAGACTCACTCCCTGCCCGTCCTACCCTGCAATGGTTAGGACCTCCAGGACACATAAGCAATGCTCAAGCCCAGGTTCCCATCAATTTTTACCATTTACGGTCTCAAGACCGGCGACTGTTTTGAGGAACAAGGAGGTGTCTACATCCCACCCCAAACAAACAAGTCCAAGCCGACAAGCAAAAAAAAACAACATCAAGATTATCCAGGACATTTCACTCGACAATAATCAATTCTATAAATCCTTCAAGAATATTTAAAGTCATCCCTTAAGGTAGTTTACATAAGGTAGACATTAAGACACTTTATTTCCTCTAAAGAAGGCATAACTATGACTACTTACTTCCAATAAAATCTAAATCTTATCAGTTTTCAATATTCAAAAGTATTTTATTGAATCTAAAAATTTACATAACTTATAATAGTATCTAAAGATAAAATATATCTTGAACATGGGCTTCCAATAAAACCTTATATCTTTTCAATAATAATGAAGACCACTCAAGTATTTTACTTTGACGAACATGAAATATTAAATTCTTTTCCATATTGAAAACTATGTTAATCCATATAAAGCCTCATCTCATACATAGATACATTTAAGTGATCCAATAATAATAATAAAATCTAATGATAAGTATGACTTGAAGTCTTGCTTAAAAAAGAAAAACCAAGTCTTATAATCCTTGAAGAATAATTAAAGATACTCTTGAAAACATTTTACTAAATACAAACCTTGAATTCTTTTATTTACGACCCACATATAAATCTGTATTATTTAATACCATGATAAATAATTACATTTACTCCGTAAACCACTACAATAAAGAATCTAAATAAAGGATCTCCATTCAAAATATGAGACGCACAGGTGTAGATTCTTTCCAAAAGCAAGGAGCACAGGTGGGTACAACTGTCTAAATGTTAAGGTTCTGCATAAATTACTGCCATTTAATAAATTCCTGCAATTCGAAACGGTCACTAAGGGTTACTTCCATATCAACTGTCATTCCTTCTATTTAATTAGTTATTTCTAAAGCCAACTATCACTTAAAAATTATGTCATAAGAGTTAATGAGATTTACTGCCTTGTTGTAACTTGCTAGAAGTAGGTGTACAGAACTACCAATATAATTGCTGGAGAATTTAAGTGAGGTTCTATATCTATCAGACGACACTGACTCTCTCTATTTTTAGTGATAGCTATGTCGACCTTGGTATTATGAACTCATAAATCTGTAATCCTGTGTAATTCAATCATCTCAAGTTACAGAATATAAACTACTCTTGGAATTTCAGGTGAAGTTCCGTGTATATATCTGTTAAAAATATCTAAGGCAAAGAAGTTGAAAAAATTCTAAAAAGTTGACAAGATTAAAACTCCAACACTATCAATGGCTCAGACAACTAGTTTTATTTTTTTTTCACTTCGGTGTTTCTCACAACAATAACTGTTCCAAAAGCAAAGGTGGAAGTAATTCATCTAGAAATCGGACTTGATCGTTGAAGCCTAGATTAGTAATGGTTGAAAATTACATAGGTCGGACTAGACCGAGGAATAACTCAAACAGAACTGGCAGATTAACCCTCTGCCATTGGTAATTTTGTAGTCCATGTTCATTATGTGTGCTACAGTCGGTATGTTCATTAGTGTAGTTCGGTTGGGCACAGGAAATCATTATCTAGGGTTTCAATATTCGTGGAAGGGTTTCAATAGAAGAGGTAACGGGTCAATAGAAGAGGGAACAAGCCTTCAATCACAGGCTGCTGGGTTGCAAGCGAAGAGAGAAGGACACTTACTTTCCGACTCTCCCTCCCTTCAATAAGAACTGCTGAAAGCCTCGAAGTGGGAATTCATTCTCTAATGCGGTTTTGGGGACCAGAAGCCAAGGGTAAGCCCCGAAAGACGAGATGCAGAATAACAACCTACCCCATCTAGATAGATGATGCATGTGACTAAGGGACAGATAGATGCTGCGAGCATTAGCTGTTAAGTACCTAATCAAATCTGCAAGTATAATTCAATAATACCAAGAATAAACCATAAACCATTCACTATAACATGAACACAAGAAATAGAGAAAACCCTTGAGGTAGGGTAACGCCATATATTAATCCTTATGGAAGGATAAAACTCCTCAAGCAATCCTTGCTTGTACAATCACAATATTCTTCACTATGTTTCATTACATTGCCTACACTTCTTTATATAGCTCTCCCTATCTCCTAGGAACCTTCTAGAGAGCCTTCTCACATTTATTACATCCAACTACCATAGTGGGCCTTTATTAATATAGTGGACCTAGTCCACCTTACATTGAATGACCACATTCCCATATATTAATTGACTTCCACTAATAACACATAACTACATTCCCATTCGGTACCTCCCTAGGTACCCCATATTACCTCCCTAGGTATACTACATTTCATCCCCCTTCACATGTTTCATCCTCGAAACATGAGAAGAAACCATACAATATGACTGACTAAGCAATGTAGCCAATTGGTACCAAGTATGACCATCCATCCATCCCAATGGAAGTCGAACATGATGTCTATTTGTTACCTTTCCACCCTTATCTTTCTTTGCATCATGTCGGGGTTGCCCTGTATTTATCTTTATCTTTCCTATCTGGTGCCCTGCTGGTGCATAAATGTGTTCATGCACATGCCCTTGCCTTGATGAATTTTTCATCTCTATATGATGTGGATGGCAATATACCACAAATGTAGGAATTTGTTCTTTTTTCTTCAAATCTGCAACACTTTGTTCCTTTGAGTCACTGACCTCCTTAGCTTCATGATTATGTCCTTCTTGTATTTTTGCTTCATCTCCTTCTGTAGACTCTGCCTCTGATTCAACTTTAGACTGGGAAATAACTTATTTGCTAGCCTCCATGGGTCCATATTTCTTACTAAGAGACACATCCTGCAATGTGATTTTCTTTTTCTTGTACCACAACTTTAAAAACTTCTTTTACACATTAATATTAATGGTACCCATTGAGTCGATCCAAGGATATCCCAAAACAATATCCACTTCATCCATATCCATAGCATAAAAATCTGAATGCAACACATATTTATCCATGGTAATCTTCAAATCTTTAAAAATTTGAACATTTTCACCCTCAACATGTGTGCTTTGAAT
>ML777942.1:1256906-1293535 GCA_009831015.1 Picea engelmannii | reverse complement strand
ATATACACCAGGTCTATTACAGAGTTACAAATTAGATTTGGATGATGAAATTGATGAGGGCTTTTGGTTGAGGTACATGTTGGGTACATGGTTGAGACAAGTAGTTGATGAGTTGGCACATACATGAGGTGTATAGTTGATGACGTTGGTACACCTTTATGAGTCATAGTTGATGAGTAGTTGATTCATGATTGGTACATTCTTGGTACATGGTTGGAGGCACTTGTTAATAGTATTGTTGACACATGGTTTATGGATGATGTAGCATACTTGTCTTGGTATATTATTAGAAGCACATATTGATCTTGGTGATGATTATGAGTTGTTTTGTTATGCTTGGTTGATGCACATCTTGGTGATATTGTGCATATGGTTGAGAGTTGTCTTGGTGATTGATCTTAGTGAGTAGATCTGACTTGGTTGATAAGATTGATGAGATAGGTTGTTTGGACAGGCTATTGTGACGGGTTATTTGTACAAGTTTGGTGCATGGTTGATGCATTTGTTTATGGTACAGGTTGATGTATGGTACATGTTGGCACATGTTATTGGTACATGTTGTTACAGGTTGTTTGGTGCAGGTTGATAGGTACAGGTTTACAACAATATATCTCATAGTGATAGTGTGATAGTGGTTCCATCATTCTACTTATATTTCAGGGCGATTGGACAGGGCAAGGATAGGTGGTTGTAGCCACCTTCCGGTTGTAGTCGGAGAACATAGGGGGTTGTAGCCTCCTTCTGGTTGTAGCCAAAGAATTGGGGAGTTAGAGCTTCCCTTAGGTTGTAGCCTGAGAAACTAGCGGGTTGGAGCATCCTTCCAGTTGCAGCTGGAAAACAAAGGAAGTTGGTGCTTCAAATGAATGTAATTCTTAAAGACATATAAGAAAAAACATTCTGTGGTTTTCTCCTGCTTTGGGTTTCTACGTAAAAACAATGGTGTACTGTGTATGTGTATGATTGTTCATTTGTTCATTTTTTCATTGTTTATTTACTCTTAAACTATTGGATGATAATGCTACAATGATATAACACTTGCATTTTATGGTTAAAAAGGATTATATTTCTCTATTACTGATTCATCCCCTCTCTCTGTAATCCATCAATTGGTATCAGAGCAGGTTTCTTCAAAAATTAGTTTAACCACTAAAAGGTAGATCATGGAGAGAAACAACATGTATAAAATTAGAATACCACAGTTTGATGGACATAAGTATGCATTTTGGAGCAGAAGGATGAAAACATGTATACAGGCACACAGATTTGAAATTTGGCAATCAATAGTAGATGGATACAAAGAACCAACAATTCCGCCAACAAGTGAAAAAACAATGAAACTCCGTGAAAATAATTCCAAAGCCTTCTGAATGGTCTTGGTGAATCGGTATATACCAAAGTTGTACACTGTAAATCTGCTACAGAGATTTGGGACAAACTTCAAAATATTTATGAAGGAGATTCAAAAGTCAAAGCAACAAAACTTCAAACTTACAGAGGTTAATTCGAACAACCAAAGATGAAGGAAGATGAGAATATTGCAACTTACTTCTTACGAGTCGATGAAACAGTGAATGCAATCATAGGATTGGGAGAAGAAATTTAAGAATCTGTAATTTTTCAAAAGGTATTAAGATCTCTTCCTATGAGATTTTATCCTAAGATATCAACACTAGAAGAAAGAGCAGATCCAGACTCAATAAGCATGGATGAACTACATAGAATATTCACAGCATATGAAATGAGAACTGAACAGGAAAATCCAGATATAAAATAAGTAGCTTTCAAAGCATCCAAAAGGTCAAAGCAAAAGGAACATAGCAGCAGCAATGACTTCTCAAAAGATGATGAAGAAGAAGTGGCCAACTTTGTTAGAATTTGAACAAGGGAACCAACGACAGATATAAAGGTAAGCTTCCATTGATTTGTTTTAATTGTGATGGTATTGGTTATTTTTCTAACAAATGTCCCCATAAGAAAAATAAGAGGAATGATGAAGATTACTCAAATAGCAAACAAACATATAAAGGAAAAAGAACCAAAAACAAAGCTTTCAAGAAAAGCTTATGCACCAAAGAAGACATCTCCTCATTAGATGAAGATGAAGTCAGTGATAGTGAGATAGAAAGAGTTATATTCATGGCAGTAGAAGAATCTGATAAAGAAGACATCGAAGAAGAATATGAAGAGGCAGAAGTTGACTACCGAGAAGAATTGTTGAGTGCCATAGAAGTTATAAGAAGAGAAAAGAAGAAAAACAAGAAGCTACAAGCAGAACTAGACAAGAAAGAAGACAATCAGGAACTAGAACAAATGATCATGAAATTTAAGGTCCAAATAGAAGAAGATAAAAGAATTGAAGAAGCACTCAAAGAACAGCTAGAAGAAAGAGACAGGATCAATTGAAATTTGGAAGCAGAGATTGTCACACTGAGAAAGGATCTTCAAAAGAAAAATATGCAGAACAACTCAAAAGTTTTGGATGACATTATCTATAGCCAAAAGCCTCATCATGACAAGTCCGAACTTGGATACAATCAGACAGAAAAGGGATCAAGCTCCAAAACAATAGAACAAGAAACATATCCAAAAATTTATGCAGAAACAATCAAAGAGGATAGGAAGACTTACAAGGAAGATTATAGGGACACTTCTCCACCGAGAAGATTCATATTTCATAATCAATGACTAACAGAAACAAATAGGCCTCATGAAGAAGAAGGATTCATAAAATTAACTCCTTTCATAAGATCTTCAACTCCAATGCATCAAACTACCTTTTTTGGTTTATGTTATTGATGCAATAATTTTGTACATAAAGCTATAAATTGCAGAGATAATAGGAGGAACATAAGCAACTTTGAATGTCATACACAAAATGATTATCCAAGAAGGCCTATTGAAACACAGAGAAGAAGCTACAACGGGTTTGAATCATTGAGCACTGAAGTGAAATGCTACAAGTGCAACAAGTTTGGACACATAGCCAAAAATTTTAGAATGACAGTCCCTCCTAGAGAACCACATCATAACTACAACAGTCACATACAAGAACCTCATAATAGAACATGGATAAGAAAGTAGAATTAGTATAGCAATGAAGAATGCACACTCGCTCTACAAGCTAAGCAGAAGAGACATGGTTGGTATGTTGACAATGGCTGTTCAAAACACATGACAGGTGATAAAGACAGGTTTCTTACATTAAGAAAGGAAAGAGATGGATCAATCTCCTTCGAAAATGATGATTCAACTAAAATCATTGGAAAAAGCACAGTCATAATTGGAAACAAGAATACCAAGGCAAAAAATGTTCTACTAGTAGAAGATATGAAACATAATCTTCTAAGTGTAAGTCAAATGTGTGACCAAGGTCATAAAATTAGTTTCGATTCACAGAAGTGCGAGATAAGAAAAGAAGGTTTAGGAAAATTGATTGCAACAACTTCAAGAACTTCAAGCAACATATATATATTAAGTGAAATTGGAAATGAAAAGTGTTTTCTAGGAAAGGAAGATGAAAGTTGGTTATGGCACAGAAGAATGGGTCACATACACTTTGATAAGCTTGTCAAAGTCAACAAAAAGGAAGCAGTTAGAGAAATGCCCCAGATCATGAAACCAACCAACACTTTATGCAAGCATTGTCAACAAGGAAAGCAAACAAAGACCAGGTTCAAATAGAAGGAATATTCAATGACAAGACCACTAGAAATTGTGCATACTGATCTAGTTGGACCAACTACAACAAAGGGTTTAAAAGGTGAGAAATACTTTATGTTATTAGTTGATGATTATACAAGAATGACCGCAGTTTGCTTTCTCAGGAATAAGTCAGAAGCTTTTGAAAACTTCAAGGTCTATAAGGAAATGGTTGAAAATGAAATGGATTCAAAAATCAAATGTTTGAGATCTGATAATGGAGGAGAGTTCACTTCAAAGGAATTTATGGACTACTATAGTAGGCATGGAATAAAAAGGCAATTCTCAGTTGCTAGGACACCTCAACAGAATGGAGTTGTTGAAAGAAAGAACAAGACAATGCAAGAAATGGCTCGAACAATGCTAATGGATTCAAAATTGATAGACATTTTTTGGACACATGCAGTGCATACAACATTTCACATTCAAAACAAAGTAATGCTTAGAAACAACAATGACAAAACTCCCTACGAGCTATGGAAAGGAAGACCAACAAATGTGAAACACTTCAGAGTATTTGGAAGCAAATGCTACATCAAAAGAGAAGATGGCAGAATGAGAAAGTTTGACTCTCATGTGGACAAATGAGTACTTGTTGGTTACTCAAGTATAAGGAAAGCATACAAGTGTTATAATCTGAGGTTGAACAAAGTTGTGGAAAGCATCAATGTAACAATTGATGAAACAGGTGGATGAGAATTAAAGGAAGAAGAAAATGAATCAATGGAACAACTTTACGAAGAAGAAGCATAAGATGAAGAAGAAGTAGAAGGGGAAAATGAAGAGGATCATACAGAAGTAGAAGAGAAAGTGCCTCCAAAGACACCTAGCAAACGAGTACAAAAGAATCATTCTTCATATCATATTATCGGAAACAAAGATACATGAGTTAAGACTAGAAGGAGAATCTTTTCACCAGAACAAACACACCTAGCACTCTTATCTACGATTGAACCAAGCAGTTTTGAAGAGGCCAGCAAGGATGAATTCTGGAATAAGACCATGGATGAAGAATTTGATCAAATAGAGAAGAATGACACTTGGGAATTGGTTCCAAGACCAAATAATAAGAATGTGATTGGCACAAAGTGGATTTTCAGAAATAAATTGAATGAAGATGGATAGGTTACAAGGAGCAAAGCTAGATTGGTATGTAAAGGATACGAACAAGTTGAAGGAATCGACTTTGAAGAGACATTTTCCCCAGTTGCCAGAATGAAAGCAATCTGATTGTTTTTAGCATATGCATGCTCCAAAAATCAAAGTGTATCAGATGGACGTGAAATCAACTTTTCTAAATGGGGAACTTGAAGAAGAAGTCTACATTGAAAAACCAGAAGGATTTTAGTTGTTAGAGAACGCATATTATGTGTGTAAATTGAAGAAGGCCCTGTATGGTCTAAAATAGGCTCCTAGAGCATGGTACTCTAGAATGGATAAATATCTACAACAGGTAGAGTTCAGAAAACGAAGTGTAGACAAAAACCTCTACATCAAGGTAACTCAAGATAGTATTTTATTAATGGAAGTTTATGTTGATGATATTATTTTTGGAAGTACTAATGACAGGTAAGCCAACAATTTGCAAAGGATATGCATAATGAATTTGAAATGTCATTACTCGGAGAACTATCCTTCTTTCTGGGTCTTCAGATACGTGAAAGCAACCAAGGAATTTTTATTTCTCAAACTAAGTATATCAGAGAAATGCTAAAGAGGTTTGGAATGGAAGATTGCAAACCAATTACCACTCCTATGCAAACCAGTTGCAAGTTGAGCAAAGATGATGATTCAAAGTCTATAGACCAGATGCAATACAAGTCAATGATTGGTAGCTTACTATATGTGACAGCATCCAGACCAGATGTAATGCAAACATTTGGACATGTGGCATGATTTCAAGCAACACCAAAGGAATCACATGTATTAGCAGTGAAGAGGATTTTCCGATATCTCAAAGGAATAGAAGAGTTTGGATTATGGTATCCGAAAGGAAATGATCTATCACTTATTGCCTACATAGATGAATATTGGGCAGGTTGCATCGATGACCGACGAAGCACCAATGGAGCAACGTTCTACTTGGGTGAGTGTTTAGTATCTTGGCTAAGCAAGAAATAATCATCGATATCTTTATCTATAGCCGAAGCAGAGTATATTGCAGCAGAAAGATCTTGTACACAGGTTCTATGGATGAAACAAACTCTGACAGATCTACAGGTTGAGTATGATGAGCCCATTCCAATATGTTATCGTGCAATTTGTACTATTTCCAAAGGATAAGGTTTAGGTAAGAAAAATTGGCACAACATGAGGTTATCCCATCACTGTCACCTCAACATGATACCTCTTTCTATTTAGGGTTGATAGCCTAGGGAAGATGTCCCCAGTGACCTGGGGGTTTGAGAAGGCGAAGGTTAAAGTTTGTATGAAAATGTCCCCTCTCACAAGTCACAGTAATTAGAAAGTCCCAGGGTTTTAACCAATGAAGTAATGAAGAATTAAGATATACCTTCCCAGAATAAAGCAACAAGAAAATATATCTTTTGCAAGTACAACTTGTTGTTAGTACTTCATAAAACCATGTACTTTATCAATAAAAGCAATAGTTGATATATGGTGAAGCAAACAAAAATTTATAGCAGCAATGTTTATAAGATAGTAGCTTCACAATAAATGCCTTAAAATGGCTTCAAAATGACCAAGAATAATTACTCATCAATACCAAAGTACTAGCATTTGTCAGAAGCAAATAAGGCAGTGTATTAATCAACTTTTTCAATCGCTTTAGGTGTTTTTAGTGTTGCAATAGATGGTTGTAGCTTACTTTAGTAACAACAACAAATATGTTAGTAGATTAGACTATTCTAAGGTTAGGAGTAGTGATTCAGGATCTTTTCATCGTGACTTATAAAGAAGTGCATTAAATGAGCGTAAATTAAAGTGAACCATTAAAGAAGGGAAAACTTAAAAATGAAGAGAAATAATCATCAGATCTGAACACAAAAACTTGGTAACAAAGTTCATCCCTGGTGGACTACGTCTCCGAGTCCTTCTCTTAAATGGGTAGGCTCTTTCATTAACTCAACAAAAGAATTTGGCAAATACATGAATATACCTCATTCTGAAATCAAGCTCGAGAATTAATGCTCAGATCAAAAAACAAAAAACACCACTGAATTTGTGGCGTCGAATTACCCATAAGTGATTGTCTTCACGCTCTGATCTGACTCTGGCACTCTCAGGCCCAAGAATAATTTTGTCTCGATTTTTGTGTCCTCTGCAACCTGCAATTATGACAGTTTTGTCTCGCCTGCAAGTCCGTACGGTCCGTGCCTCTCTTCCGGCTCTAGCTGGATTGTACCTCTTAAGTAATAAGTGTGGGTGGATATACCAAGTGACACCCATGGAGCATTGGTTATGGGCGGAGTAGTTAAGGCGTTGGGCATTGCAGAGGTTTCGAGGTCGAATCCCATCGTACTCAATTTTTGAACGTTGGTTTGTACATATATATAAAAATATATTCGCCCTCCACTAAGTTTAGCGTACCCGCTAGTGATACTTCCATCGACTGCTAACATTGGCATGGTCCGCCAGATTTGGCGGACAATCTGGTGGACCCGCCATATTTTTAAAACGAAATTCGTTCACGAGTTAATATTGGGCATTTATGGGATACCACGTGTCGCCCGATGATTGGGCCACATGGAGCCCAATGATAAGTCCACCTGTATGCTGACATTGTTGCCCCATCATTCTGTACTGCCACATGGTGCTTCCTGGGTGGTGCCATGTGGTGTTGCCTGGAGGTGCCATGTGGCACTTTTCTATTGGTCCACATGGACCCTAGAAAAGCCCATTGGTAGGTGACATGTGGTAGCCTCTGGTGCTGCCATGTGGCATGCTGATGTCAGTGACCCATACGATGATTTCACCCTTCCATGTCAACTGCTGACGTCAACAATACATGTGATGATGTGCCCCCCTGCTGACTGGCCCTGTTTGACCACAACTTTGATCGCGAATATTTTTCAAACCGTAACTCTGTTTGACGAGCCGTTTGCGCTGTTAGAAATTTTGAGATGTGCTGTTCATGATCATGTTGGTTTAACTGAGTTTTGGGAACTTTGAATTATTCTTAGCCTTATTTGGATCCTTTTTGGATCACACCTTCCCACTGATTTTTGGACCACCAAAAGCTTTCATTAATCAATTGGTAAGTGAGGGAAAAGTTTCCTCACTTTGTCCTTCTCGATCCACTTTGCCTTGCTTGGATATGTGCCTTTTAATCCTACTTAAAGATAATCAACATCACCTCTACGTGAAGTCCTCATCCTCCTGTCCAGGATGTTATCTTCCTATAGCTCATCCAAGTACTCAGGTGCAAACTCATCAACTGATGGTATTGAAACTTCCTCATCTTGATCCATGATCATGGGAAGCTTAAAAAGTTTCAAGTTCTCAACATTCACAACTGAGTAAATCTGCATATAAGGTGGAAGATCCAAATGAAAAGCATTGGTACTGCTTTTCTACAAGATAGTGAAGGGTCCATAACAAATGGGCTTGAGTTTCTTGCCTTCACCCTTCAACCTCTCCTTGCTGATGTGAAGCAATACCCAGTCTCCAACCTGAAACTGATGATCAACCCTGTGCTTGTCATGCCGAGCTTTATACTGTGCTTGACTTTTCTCCCACCGTTCCCTGACTGCCTGGTGTATCTGTTGAATCCTCTGGATGAACTTGTGGGCTCTATCCTCTATTCATTCTTCATTTACATCGGCATCTCTCACGTACATCAAGTCCAAAGGAACCTTTGGTAGGTACCCAAAACATGTATGGAAAGGTGAACTCTGAGTGGATGAATGTAAATCCCAATTGTACGCATGTTGTAAATAGAGTATATGTTCATCCCATACCTTGGGACGCTTGTTGCAGTAGCCTCGAAGAAAAAGTACCATTGTTTGGTTTACCACCTATGTCTATCCATCGATCTGTGTATGGAAAGTAGTGCTCCTCTTCAATTTGGTGTCCATCATTCTCCACAAGCTAGTCCAAAAGTCCCCAAGGAATCGAGTATCTCAATCCGAGACGATAGATGTGGGTAATCCAAAGTGAACCCAAACATGCTGAAAGAAGAGATTAGCAGTCTGCTCAGTAGTGATCTGCTTTTTATAAGGCATCAAGATACACATCTTGCTGAACCTATCCATTACAACATACAAATAATCATGACCCCCTTTGGTCATTAGCAAACCCCCTACAAAATCCATGGAGACACTTTCCCATGGATGGGATGGAACAGGAAGTGGTGAGTATAGCCCCAGTTTTCTATTAGTGGGCTTACAAGTAGAACACATCACACACCCCTTTACATATTTAGTTACAATTGGTTTCATTTGAGGCCAGTAACAAAACCTCTGCAGATGAGCCATAGTTTTTCCTACCCCAAAATGCCCAGACACAAGAGAAGTATGAGCTTCTTGTATTACATGGACTCGTTCACTTGTAGGAATACATAGCTTTCCAAGATGGTAGAGTAACTTTCCCTGCAAACAATAGTTCTCTACTTGTGCACTAAGGGTTAGCTTCATATATACTTCTTTAAAATCTTCATCGATGGCATATTTTTCTATATAGCTATCATGAGATAAAGAATCATTCTTCAAAATAATAGAAGCATCAATAGGAGGTCTAGAAATCATATCAGCTACCTTGTTACTTGTACCCTTTTTGTACTTGATTACCAAGTGAAAATGTTGTAGAAAACCCATCCACCTGTAGTGTCAAGATTGTTGCAATTTGGTCTATGCTTGAAGATATTGTAAGGGTTGGTGATCTGTATGTATGATTGTTTCCTTCCGTAACAAGTAGTGCTTCCATTTCTTTACACTCTGGACTAATGCATACAACTCTTTATCATATGTAGGATAGTTAACAATAGCTTGGTTAAAAGTTTCAGAGTGGTAACAGATAGGCTTACGATATTGCATTAGTACTGCACCCATGGCATATCTGCTAGCATCTGTCTCGATCTCAAAAGGTTGTTGAAGATTTAGCAGTGCTAATATTGGTACGGTATTGATCTTCCCCTTCAAAGTGTCGAAAGATTTTTATTGCTTTCCTTCCCATTGAAAAGTGTTCTTCACACTAGTTAAGGCATGCAGAGGAGATGCTATGAAGGAGAAGTTGGGAATGAATTTCCTCCAATACTGGATTGCACCTAAGAAGCTTTGAACTTCGATTACACTTCTTGGTTCAGGCCAATTTACAATTACATCAATTTTGGAAGGGTCAATTTTCAATTGTCCTCCTCCTACAATATGACCTAAGTACACAAGTGCAGTCTTGACAAATTCACATTTACACAATTTTACATACAACTTTTCCCTTTGCAAAGTATCTAATACTTTCTTTACATGCCTTACATGCTCATCCCAAGTCCCACTAAAAACAAGAATGTTGTCTAAATATACAATCACAAAGTCATCTATGAAAGGCATGAATACATCATTCATCACACACATGAAAGTTGCCAGAGCATTACAAAGCCCAAACGACATAACCAACCACTCAAACAATCCTTGTTTGGTTTTAAAGAAAGTTTTCCATGCATCATGTTCTGCGACTCTGATTTGATGATATCCACTACGCAAATCCAACTTAGTGAAATAGACAACATTCTTCAATTGATCAAGTAAATTATCTATGCGAGGAAGAGGGTATCGATTTTTCACCGTGATTTGATTTAAGGCTCAGTAATCGACACATATTTTCCATGTGCCATCTTTCTTTGGCACCATCACGATCGAAGAACCACAAGGAGATGAACTGGGCTTGATGACCCCTTGATCCAATAAGGCTTGTACCTACTTCTTGATCTCTGTTATCTCCACAACTGGCATCTTGTACATGCCCACATTAGGAAGAGGAGAATCCTGCTGAAGAATTATCTCATGTTGGATTTCCCTTTTAGGAGGTAATCCATCTGGTTCCTAAAAAATGTCATCATACTTAGAAACAATATCAATTAATTCCTTTTTGTGAGATGGATCACACCCTTGGAAAGCGTCGGATGTCCCAACATCTTTCTCTTTGACGACCATGAGTACATATCTCTTATTAGTGTTTATAAGTCTTTTCATTTGACCTGCACTAACAAGTGTTGTATTTACCCTCATGTTGTGAGCTCTAACAGTATATTCCACTCCCCCCTTAGTAAGGTGGTATTTGTTCTCATGACGAAAGAAGATTGCTTTTCTATCATAAAGATAAGGACTTCACAACACTATGCCACATATATCAAGTTGTATAACATCCAAACCCACTTCATCAATCAATTTTGAAGCAATAGAAAATCTGATCCTACATTGTTTGGTGACATTAAGTTTTTCTTTGTCACATACCCAACCAAGAGGATAAGGTTTCATATGTGTTTTCCTTTCAATATCCATTTTCTTGACAAGTGCTTCAGATATTAAGTTTACTTGGGAACCCAGATCAAATAATGTATCTATCTTAGTATGTTTAGATACAACTCTTATGTGAAATAACTCATTCCTCTTTCGTTCATCAACATGAGATTCATTATTGGAACTAGAACTAGCATGAAGAGAATCTTTACCTTGTACTCCAACTGCTGTGATCTTTCCTTCATCTCCTGAATCATAACCGAGATCTTGTTGTATCGTAGCAACAATCTTTATCTTCCCCTTTCCACTGAACTATTTAGGTTTCTTTTCCAGATGCAGTGTCCAACAATGTTCTTCATCATGACTACTCTTCTTGCAATGAGTGCAAAATGGTTTTCCTCCTTCTCTTGTCACTGTAGTGGTCTTCTTGTCCTTCCTTTTAAACTTCTTAAAAGTCTTTCGTGGGAAATTGGAAGGTTTATTTGTGGGATCTTCTTGAACATGTTTCCCCCTGTTCTCAAGGTGAGTGGTTTTCACACAAACTTCGTCAAGACTAGTGGGGTTAAACAAGAACAAAGTATGTCAAATACAACTTTGAAGTGCGCCAATATACTTCATTAAAGTCTCATAATAATCCAAAGGAACGTTCAATGCAAGAGATTTATTCCTAAATTCTTCTATGAAACTTTGTACAGTTTGTCCTTTACTTTGCCTTAAAGTTTTCCATTCCATCATTGCTTTATGTAAATACCCTAATGGATAAAATTGCTTCCTTATCACTGATTTAAATTCTGACCATGAGGAAAGAAGCTTACCACACTTACTTCTGTCCTGAAGCTTGCTCTCCCACCATAGAAGAGTGGTGCCTTCCAACCAAAGAAAAGCCACTTTCACTTTAACTTCCTCTTCATCAATACGTTGGACACGACAATACACTTCAACCTATCGGATCCAATTATCTAGCGTTTCAGGATTAGCATCTCCACTTAACATAGGTAAACCAAATTTTACATCAGGCTTTAATAATGGTTTCTTAAAAGAGGATTTATGGCTAGGATGATGATAATGATGAGAATTCTCAAAGGAAGAAGAACTAGAACTCGAAGGTGAAGACGGAGGCTCGTGAGGATCTCCTCCAGCCCCTTGGTTTACTGAAGCATCATCATATGCATGTGCTTCCTTTTTCTTCCCTTTCTTCTTCATCCTCTTATTGTAATCTCCATACATTCGCTTGACCATTTCTGACATGCGATAAAATACCACGTCAAAGGTTTTCTCATGTTCATCACGCTTGTCCTCTTCTGCCATTTTCTTCTTTCTGGATACACTGCCAAATTCGGGATTGAAAGTCTTAACAGTTCCTTCACCTTGCTTAGGCTTGGCCCTAGTAAGCATTCACACTCAACAATTCAAGTCAAAGATGACTGCTTTGATACCAACATGATCCAAGATCTTTTCATTGTGACTTATAAAGAATTGCATTAAATGAACATAAATTAAAGTGCACCATTAAAGAAGGAAAAACTTAAAAATGAAGAGACATGAGCATCATGTCTGAACACAAAAACTTGATAACGTAGTTCGTCCCTGGTGGACTACGTCTCCGGGTCCTGCTCTCAAATGGGTAGGCTCTTTCATTAACTTAACAAAAGAATTTGGCAAATACATGAATACACCTCATTCTAAAATCAAGCTGCAGAAGTAATGCTCTGATAATAAAACAAGCAACACCACTGAATTCGTGGCGTCGAATTACCCAAAAATGACTATCTCCATGCTCGGATCCGACTCTGGTACACCTGGGCCCAAGAAGAATTCTGTCCTGGTTTTCATGCTCTCTGCAACCTACAATTATAACAGTTCTATCTAGAAATCCATGCCCACAAGTCCGTATGGTCCGTGCTCGCAAGTAGTTAGTAGAGAACTCAAGGTAAAGGTTTTGATAGTAGTTTTTGTCAATCACTCAATAACAAGGCTTAGATCAGTGCTTTTTTAGGGTAAATGGAGTCCTTCTAGGCAACGGAAAATCTTGAAGGAACAAATGAGTGAGAGAACTAGAGACAAGACAGGTCAATAATTGAAGTTTTGGTAGCCCAAGGCTTCAATCACAAAACCCTAGGGGGAAAATGGCTACTAGGAAGTAGGCAACCCTAGGCTCTAGTAGTTTTCCTCCTTCTTTAGTTCAAAGATGAAGTAGATAACAACTTAGATGAAGCAAAATGTGCTAGGGTGTTGCAATGGCAAGGCCCTTAGCAAAAGCTTCAAGAAAATTGGTTTTCTAGCATAATCTAGTAGGTGAAAGTTATTAAGGCAAGGACTATAGCACGTGCTTTAGCCTCCTAGGGTTTTAAGCTAGAAATTTCATAATCTTAGTATAAATGCAAAATAAATATAACTATAACCATTCAATGAAGAAGAATTGCATAAAATTTACTTACATTCACCAAGAATCATCTAGCAAATAACCTAGTTGAATACTTCCACCAAGAAAAATACCAAAATAAGCCTCCTTCAAGAAGTGTGCACCAAGCCAAGTAACCCTATTTAGGGTGCAAATTTTAGACCTCACACTTGTGTGAGTTAAAGATGATGAAAAAATACAAGGAAAAATCCCTTATTTATACAGTTACAATGACTAGAATTAGGTCAAAAAGGCTGACATGGCCAGTTTACATGTAATATCCACTTTTTACATTAAATGACAAATCAAAACCCTAAATCAAGAATAAATGGTGACGTCAAGCCCTTTTAGGGTGACGTTAGGCCTCTGTGGTTAAACATTGGCCTCTAGGAGCAAAATGTTAGGCCTCCCAAGGCCCCTCGATTAAGCCACACGTGCCACTTGACACACAACTACCTCCAAAGTATGTCAAGGGTCACATAGGTGATGTCATGGGCCTTCCAAGGCCTACATCATAGTGGGAGGGCAAGACCCCCTAGGTCCAAGCCTACCAGGCTGACTCTGGTGGAACATCCTCCTCTCTCTCTAGTGAAAACCTCTGTCCTATCTCTTCCCCTGGTTTGGGTCTCAACATCCATCTGGTGGGATTTTAGCTCTATGGAGGTCCAAACTAATCATCTCCCCATGTGTACCTATCCGTCAGGTGTGGCCCTACAACAACAACAAGTATGCCCTCCATGGGATCATAAGTCACATGGATCATAGCAATGTCAATCACATCTAATAATCGAGTTTATTAAACATGTGCATAAAACCCCCTTTTCCCAGACAAGTTCTCAAAGACGT
Source organism: Picea engelmannii (assembly GCA_009831015.1). Classification (NCBI taxonomy): domain Eukaryota; kingdom Viridiplantae; phylum Streptophyta; class Pinopsida; order Pinales; family Pinaceae; genus Picea; species Picea engelmannii. The sequence goes on along the minus strand of ML777942.1, from coordinate 1,279,177 downwards.
TATGTTATTCTACAAGTCAGGTTGGAGAGGATGTCAGGAGGTCCTATTAGGATAATTCTCATTGGACATGAAATGTTTCCAGGTGAAGACAAATACATGCCATGTAAGTGGATGAGGTGGTGAGGGATGTTTGATCAATGGGTGTATTGTTGACAGGGGAATGTATGGCTTACCTGTGGGTTCCTCTGAAGAGGGTGAATTGCACCTTGTCATGGATGCAAACGTTTCCAAGCCCATTCAATGCCTTTTAGATTTTTTATCTTATTTCTTTTTCTTTCAAGAGACTAGTTAGGGGACACTTCCTTGGCGTGGTGACCAGTGGTGACAATGTTACCCACAAGAATTTCACAGAGATGAGAAAGCTGGCTCGTGATGAGACCCCCTTTCTCTTGGATATGCCACCAAGAGCCACTAACCTAGCGTGGTGACCAACTAAATGGTAGTTTCATACTGCTACATGCCCATGGACCTAATCGGTTGGCTCATGATGAGACCCCCTATCCTCCAACTAGGTCTTGATTTTATTATTTTATGGGTCCCTCTGTTTCTTGTTGAGAAGCCTTTTATTGTTTTCTCGGGGATTCCCGGGTGAAGCATTTGAATGTTTTTTTCTTTTGGCTTTTATATTTTGGTAGCTACTTTTACCCTCGAGACCTTTAGCCCCTTCTTCCCACAAGGTAAGGTACAACCCTTTGCTAGCTTGGCAAACCCAATGCCCTAACCAATGTATGGGATGGATGAGAGGGAAAAAGATGAAAAGTGGTAAGTATGGTTGGAACGGACGATGACCTTTCATTAACCTATCTAGTGGCAACTCAAACCCTATGGGAACCAACTTTCTAGGGCATCCTTTCATTCCCCCAGGTGTGGAAAGTGGAAAGGCACAAGATCCAAGCACACATCAGAAGTAAAAAGAATTAAATGCACATATTCAAATGATTTGAGAATCATAGTGACACATACCATGATACCCATACTTATTACCTGATGGAGAAAGACCCAGTGTTGTTGAAGGACTAGGCTGATGGGATGGATGTTGTTGTTGCTGACAAGGTGGAGGCGCTTGAAGAAGAAATATGGCCCTCAAGGGCCAGGATCAAGTCAATATGGCTCTTGATACTCCATGTCTAGGACCTATGGGCCTCGAGACATATTCTCCTTAGTTATCCCTAGGCTAGGGGATAACATATGGCTCCAACTCGGGGACATGTGCTCACCGTAGAGAGCATGAAAACCTCAACATCTCTGGCATGACCTGTGACCTGCTTGATCTCAACAAAAAATATCAGTAATCATTTGGGGTGGTGATATCACCCCTGCCTCATATATGGTATAGAAAATGAAAATAAGCAAGCATATATACCAATGGAAATACAACTACTTTAGCATGAAATGCAGATGGTATATACAATGAATGCAAATTCCTACCTACTTACCTCTACTTACCTGTTAGTTGAATGCTAGGTGTACTCAAATAGCCAGTGAAGCCATCCTAACAATGCCTCATAGTACCTGCCTCTATGCTTGATCATAAACCAAAACAATGACAAGTTAAGCACAAAAATAACACGAGTTGGAAAATGTATGGCATCATTGGAAACCGTATAGTCTAGCTCATGGAGGTGGGAGGGAGGGACAAAATCATGCCAAGTCATACTCTCAAGAGAGTGCTCAATCCATATCAGAAAGGGATCGTGAAAAGTCAAAGGTTAAATAGACTGACTCAAAGAGTCTGAAGGTTGGCTACCTTGGAAGTCTTCACAATCTGAGGTTTGGGAAGGAAATAGCAAGAACCTAGAGGATGACTGACAAGTTCTTAAGGGAACGTCGAAAGATTGAGATGACAAACTTCTTCTTGAGGTATTCAACCTACCCTTGAATTCTAGGGTTTGCCTCAAAGGAAACTTAATACAAAGGATATACTTCCCATTTACACCTTCAATGACACAACAAGATAAGATAGTTGAAGGGGGCTAGGAAACATTATCACAAGAATCCTTCTCTGGGAAAATGATGTCCTTACCTCTATCAATATTTGAGCACAACGGTGGTCGATAATCTTCTTCATGGAATAAATCCAAGTGCTCAGAGGAATAATCATCGAAATCTTCAAGGTATGACCGAAAATCACTAGGAGAATATAGCACGAGGTCAACCTTAGGTATCTAAAAAAGGTTTGTAATCATACCATCCCCTTGTTGCCAATTGCCAAATTTAGTAAGGTCATATGATAGTTGTAAAGGAAACTTTTGGAAATGATCCTCAATGTCATAAATGGGATCCCCATCATATCCAATCACATCCCATTTATGCTTCCCAACATGTATGAATTCATCAATGTTATGAACAAAGTCATCATCTTCGTCATAGCATGAAGGGGTTAAAACATCTAACACTTCTTCACTTTCCACATCATAAGGTAAAGAATCATTAAATTTTTTGGGAAACAACTCACCTTGCTTACTTCTTCTTATGCAGAAGCTTCAAGTATTTGGAGAACTTCATCAAATGGAAGACTTGCTTCTACATCTTCAATTGTACAACAAGGAGGATCTACCTTGCCCGAAGATTCCATTTCTCCTTCACTTTCTGAATCATAGAATAAGGTATTATCAAAATATTGACAAGGAAAGTGACTCACCTAATTCTCTTTGTCTTGTGCAGGGGAGATAGGATCTTGGAGAGCTTCATCAGACTGAGGAGTGGTTACTAGTGCTTCATCCTCATAATTCACTTCTCTAGTTAAATCTTCACTGCATTCTATCAAATCATGGGAGAAATCTTACTCCTCTTCAAGGGGTTGAAAATTTTCTTCGTAAATCCCTTCTTCTATATAAGAGGGTTCTTGGCATTGAGTATGGTATACATCCCTAATATCCTCTACTATCTCAATGGTGAATCCTTCATTCTCTAAGGCTATTGTGAGATTTTGAAAGGAATATTCATATGTCTGGCATCTTGGTTTGACAAACTCAATAAACCTACTAATGAGGTCTATGAAAGATGAAATACCCCTATCTTCTCAACAATTCTTAAACCAATCTTGCAAGAAGAATGGCAGATAAAGTATGAATAATTTTATGAGAACATCGTCCCCTCCCAACTCTATCTTGCTTATATACTTCAATAATTCTACAATGTGAGTAACTGGGAGGCCTTCAAATCTTGGAGAGTTGCTTGACCAATTTGTATCAAAATAATTCGAGTATCCTTGAAAAATTTTGAAATCAATAGTCGGATACACTTTTTCCCAGGGCGCCATGATCCCATAACTTGGAAATATCACAGAATTGAGACTAAGGTGGCACCTTGGAAAAGGTTAGTGGAGTCGCTAGATAATTTTCTTGAAACTATCAAAGGGACAAGGGGATCATCCCCAGTGGAGTCACCAGGTAAACTTTGAAAAGTAAAGGCTTTTGAGGAAAGGCTTATCGAAAAGTGTCGTCTTTGAGGAGAATTGACTCAGTGTTCCCCAACAACGGTGCCAAAATGTTATCACGCAAATTGTACCTATTCCAAAGGATAAGGTTTATGGAAGGAAAATTGGCGTAATGGGAGGTTATCCCATCACTGTCACCTCAACAGGATACATATTTCTATTTAGGGTTGATAGCCCAGGGAAGACATCCCCGGTGACCTGGGGGTTTGAGAAGGAAAAGGTTAAAGTTTCTATGAAAATGTCCCCTCTCACAAGTCACATTGATCAGAAAGTCCCAAGGTTTTAACTAATGAAGTAATGAAGAATTAAGATGTACCTGCCCAGAACAAAGCAACAAGAAAAAATATCTTTTGCAAGTACAACTTGTTGTTAGTACTTCATAAAACCATGGACTTTATCAATAAAATCAATAGTTGATATATCGTGAAGCAAACATAAATTTATAGAAATGATGTTTATAAGACAGTAGCTTCAAAATAAATGCCTTAAAATGGCTTCAAAATGACCAAGAATAATTACTCATCAATACCAAAGTACTAGCATTTGTCAGAAGCAAATAAGGCAGTGTATTAATCAACTTTTTCAATTGCTTTTAGGTGCTTTTAGTGTTGCAATAGATGGCTGGAGCTTACTTTAGTAACAAGAACAAATAGGTTAGTAGATTAGACTATTCTAAGGTTAGGAGTAGTTAGTAGAGAGCTCAAGGTAAAGGTTTTGATAGTAGTTTTTGTTAATAACTCAATAGCAAGGCTTAGATCAATGCTTTTTTAGGGTAAATGGAGTCCTTTTAGGCAATGAAAAATCTTATAGGAACAAATGATAATGAGAGAACTAGAGACAAGAGGGGTCAATAATTGAAGTGTTGGTAGCCCAAGGCTTCAATCACCAAACCCTGGGGAGAAAATGGCTATTAGGAAGTAGGTAACCCTAGGCCATAGTAGTTTTCCTCCTTCTTTAGTTCAAAGATTGATTTGAACGCATGGGGTGATTAGTTTTCAATGATTGGTTGATTTTGTCACTCCTTCAAAAAGGGTCAGGTATAGATCGTTTTACTTGAGCGATTTACAATTAAAGGTAAAGTTGAAGTCTTATAAGCTTGAATCCAAAGTGAATAAAACCTCCTTAGTTTTTCTCATGTGTTATATGTCATGCTTGCATTTAATATCCTATGTGCGACAATTCATAGAAAAACAACATAAGAACATAAGACACATAATGGATATGACACTTCCCTTGATAATGAAGTTCGCTCTATGTGGGCTACCTCTCCGGGTCATTCTCCAGATCCTGACCGCTTTATTCTCCTCATTGTAATGATGTCTCTCCTTTACAAGTTGTAAGGCCAAAGTCCCTCTTCGGTGACAACAAAAAGAGATCAGAATGTGATCAGGAATGTATACAAGCTTCACAAGTTATCATGCTCATGAGGCATCCATGATACTGACATGGACATCATTCCCACATACTCAATACATAAAAAGAGTAAGAATAAAAGATGACCCCCATCAACATGGAGCCATCAAATGCCTTAGATCTGCTGTTGAGATCCAAGCATCAATATGCAACCCATACAAAGATCCCACAACCACAAGATTTAGAACTGCTTCGTTGACCACTTATCATGCAAGTGCCACAATTTCTCTGTCACATGTAACTAATTGGTTTTATGTGAAGGAAGAGAAGGAAAGAAAAGATAGAAGGAATAAGTTGATCTTGCTACCTTGTTGCAGCCTCTCCATTCTCCTTCAAACCTGTAACACGCATGATATGCTGCAACATTTAATGCAAAACAACATAATGAAAAACATGCTTACATTGGATCCTCCATAACTTAGCTTGCTGATCTGAAGCTCTGCTGCAAAAACAGACCTCTCCATTGGATTCGCATCGCCGAATTACCTAAAATGACTGTCAAATAGTCTCCATCGGACACAACCACCTTCAGGCCTCCCCTGGCCTCTCTACCTTGATCTGCATGCAAATCTGCATTAAATGCATTAGACTCTACATAAAAAATCATGCCTTGTACGACTTGGGTGGACTGGTGCATGCTCCTCTCATCGTGCATTGGTGAAAATGCGCCTTTAATTAAAAATTGGGGCAGATAAACCAAAAAGATCGTTGGCCCAAGTGGTTGATGCGCATTTGTTAAGGCTTGAAAATAAGGGGAGGTCATGGGGTCAAGCTTGGGGGCCTCCCCATCTTGGACTATGGTTAAAACCCGTGGCATTTAGATAGCGGAGGGTCTAACTTTAGCAGAACCTCCAGATGTAGCGGGGCCTCCGCTAGATTTGGCGGGGTCCGCTATAATCTAATTCTTTTTGAAAATTCAGAAACATGCCCTCATTGGGCATTTCGGGAGTGCCATGTGGTGCCCTCTAATTGGGGCACATGGCACCCATATATTGGCCCTCGGTTGTACATTCATCTGCCACACAACTACTGACTGTACCTACCACATCATCTTGTATGGACTGCCACATCATCTGTACAGACTACCACGTTATCTATACAGACTGCCACCTCAGCTGACACATCATCTACCATGTCATTGTATCAACTTCCACTTGTCACGATTTGATTGGTCCACAGATCGACCCGAAAATGCCAAATCTGGGTGACACATGACAACCTCTGGTGCTGCCACATCATCATGATGACATCAACATGCCACATGTCTCCTTCCTTCTCCTATCACGTGTGTTGTATGGATGTTGACGTCATCCATATGGATGATGATGTCAGCAATATGGATGGTGACTCATCCCCTGTTGACTGGTCTAGGTTTACCAAACATTGACTGCGAATATCTTTCAATACCTAACTCTTTTTAATGAGTTGTTTGCGTCGTTGGAAAGATTGTGATGCGCTCTTCGCAATCATGCCATTTTCACCAAGTTTTGGGAACTTTGAATTTTTCCCTTTCTCTGCTTGGTGAGGCCATTCTGAGCCTCCTGGGACACTTATGAAACTTCTGTGATGTTCCCTAGATCCATCCGTATCATGCCTCCCAACTGGAAGGAATTTTGGTCCCCAAAAGTCTTTACATTATAAGTTTCATTTCCATTGGACTCACAATAAGAAACCCATACCCAAACTACCTCACAAGGCCTAACAATATCAACATGTGCCAAAAAAGAAGTGATCAACAATTATCACTTTTACATAGTACCCTTCTATGGGGTCTGAATCACAACATGAGATTAACAAAGATGGCCACTCTCAACTAACTCAAGGATTTTCCCCATTCATTTAGCCATTATGCCAAACATGTCCTCTTTACCGAGTTGTCCTTTCTCTGGTAGTTTGTCTTCTCCTGGTGGCGGATTTCCCTGCAACACTACCTGACTGGATGTCTCCATTGGAGGTGTCTGCCTGGTCTTATTGTTCCTATTTTGAAGTAGATCTAGATGTAGGGCCCAACAAGTGGCCTCATGATGCCAATCTCTGCTACAATGATTGCAATAGTCTTTCTCTTTAGAGGTGCATTTCCCTTGCTCTTTTCTGTGTGTGGAAAGTAATCTGCCATCCTCGTCCTTCTCCCGGTTTCCATAACCTTCCTGCACAAGGATTTTCTCTTCCACACTAGGACACTACGTGGTTATTCAATCCACAAAAAGTGCATGGTATTTGATGCTACAAGCTCTGTTTTATATGATTAACATGCTTATAATCAAATGGCATTTTAGAGTTTAGAGATTTCTTATACCTCGGTGAGTTTCCTCTAGAGTCAGATTGGCAAGAAGAGTTGGGTTCAACTCTTTCATTGTGATGCTCAGCTCTCCCTGGAGATGTCTCGAATCCTTGATCATGAGAAGTTTTTCTCTCGGCCCGCACTGAATCAATTTCATCTCTTGATGAACTGTTGACTCTTGGAGTCTCAGTGACTATCTTGGGGTCTTCTTCCTGAATGGTTTTGGAGCTTTCTCCAACATCCTTTGGGACATAGCCTATCCCGACTTATCGAGGCCAAATCACTGCCTCGATGGGATCCAAAATACCTTGGCCATTGGCTCCAAGGCCTCCTCCTTCGTGTCCCATTTTTCTCATAAACTTTAAGCTGATGCAAGAAGCATGTTGTTCAAGGATTTCAAAAGAATCATCAACATTAATCAAGAAAGTAACTACACATGGTTTAGTTACCTCCACAAACTGGGACTCTTGGTCTGCTTCTCGATATGTTTCCAGTTGTTCCTGGTGTTGATTTTTCAATAGACAAGGTTAAGAATGAAGTTCATTCCATTTTATCATTTGACTTAACCATAACCAATAATGTTGCAACAACCAAGATCACAAGAAGAAACACCATGGAAAAGAACACAAGAAGTATCCTGGGAAACCCTTCTCAACAAGGGAAGAAAACCTAGCCAAATCCTTTGCTATATTCTTCAAGAGAAAGACCTTCACCACCAATAAAACCTAGCACAGAAGAGGGTGCTCAAACCTTATAAGGCTAGTGCCCAAGAGAGGTGCACACTTTTCCCAAGAATGTTTACGTGCTAAAATTTCCAAACTCACACAGAAGATATGATTCCTCAATGGGGAATTTACTTTTACTTATACTCGACTGAACCTGTCAACATAAGTGTCTATTAGCACAACAGGGCCGGCCTCTCTATCTTATAATATAATTAATATTAACCATATTAATTATCTTTCAGATTAATTACCAGTTACATTAAGGTGGGTCCGACTTGTACCCTTTACATTACAATTAGGGTTACAGGTAGGTCTGAATGTTGAACAATATAGCAAGGGATCTTATACACCCACTAGTGCTCATCCACTAGGGGCACATACATAGGGATGTCCACATCTCTGGCTCACTACATTACACAGAAGAACCACTTCTTCACTAGTGCTCAGCCACTAGGATCACATTCACCCGTGCTCTTCCATAGGCACGTCCACTCAACAAATCTTCTTTCCCACTGCATTACGCATGAGAGTCATCTGGAGTTTCTCATGAAATCTTTTCACAGAGGAGGCTAATACATCATCTTCATTTCTGTTCTCATGACGATGCACCCAACACTTTGGGATTTCACACGTTCACCTTGTGCTTAGCCACATGCACGTCTAACTATGCAGATCTCCTTTCTCATTGCGTTACGCAGGAGAATCATCTAGAGTTCTTCTCAACTCTCTGTAAGGAGGAGGCCATCTCTACATTCCAACTCTGTCTCATATAGGAACCACACACCACTCTCAGGCGCTCTCTCTCAAGTTTGTGTCCTGGAGAATGTCTCACATAGCTGCAATAATCAACACTCCCTCTCAACTAGGGAGGCATTATTCATCATGCTAAGTCTCACACAGATGTACTTTGAACTTTGTCATGGTTGTAGTCATCAACACTCCCTCTCAACTAGGAAGGTATTATTCACCAAGTTAATTTGGTGAATATGTCTGCAATCTGCTCATGTGTAGGAAGGTACTACATGTGTACTATTTTCCTCTGCATCATATCTCTGATATAATGATGTTTTATCTCAACATGTTTCGATCTATCATGAAACACTGGGTTCTCAAAGATATTTACACACAGCTCTGTTTATCATCATAGGATCCATCTCATGATCAAGTAAATCTGTCAGAAGCTTGTGAAGCCATACTACTTCACACACTCAATGATACATACTCTGCTTCTGTGGTATTCAAGGCCACATAGATTTCATTTCCTGCTGCACTAAGAAACCATGACAACTTTTATGGTAAGACAACAACTAGATGTTCTCTTCTGCTTTGCTATACTCTCTGTTCAATCTTTATCTGCATATCCTGCAAACTCAAGTTCACACTGGGGGAATATCTTAATATATGCTTTACTTCTATCAAGTGAGTCTGTCTCGGTTGGCTCATGGATTGTCTAAGCACATTCATTACAAGGCATGAATCATGTCTTGTGTTAGCTAGATACATCAATGGTCCAATTAGTTGTGGATCACTCCTGTATGAAGCATCATCATTCATTTTCTTCAAATCCATCACCGTGGTTTTGCATTCTGTCAAACTTAACTTCTTTAATATTCCCATTGTATATTTTCCTTGACTTAGGAAAATCTCATTGGTCCTCTGTCATACTTCTTGTCCCAAGAAGTAGTGCATCATACTCAGATCCTTCATCTCAAAAATTAGAAGTCAAGGCTTGCTTGTTTTCAACAAGAAGACTTTCTGAATAAGTCATCAAAAATCAGGCTCTCATCACCAACATTGTAGTAATATAGGTTTTGGATCAAAAATACTCTAACTGAGACCCAAACTCATGAAGAGTCCATTCATATGATATAGTTTCTAACTCATGGATGGTAGTATGGATGGAAGTGTATTGGTCTTATTGGATCAAGTGTCTCATCATAGACAACTCCCTTTGTTTGTGAGAGTCCTATAGTTTTGTATTTCTTGACACTTTCGTCACCTGCATGCTTTCTCTTATAGACCTACTTGGAAGTTACCACAGACTCCCCTTTTGGTTTATGAATAATATCTTATACATCATTCTTTAAGAAACACTGGTATTTTCTGTTATGGCATTTTGCCATACTTATTTCTCTTTTTTTTTCTTCAATGAAGTTGCTCATGACTAAAGGATAGTTTTGAAAACACTTTTGCTTTCTCAAGGTATCCCTTGAGCGACTTGTATGTCTCTCTATCTTCTAGCAAAGTTTTGTTGATCCTGGGCATGCCTTTTATGCCCCACTGTAATATCTCTGGTTATATCAACTGGAGTAGTTGAATTTGTAGGAATACTGTCTATCTTCCTCTGAACTGTTGAGGATATTAACTATGTCTTCCTTTTATTTTGTTTTTGACTCCCTCTAAGTCAAGCAACTCTCTCTGAAGTCTGAAGGAAGGGAATATTTATTTATTGCTTTGTTAGATACTTTTATGTCTTTTTGTCCAACATAATAATCAATCAAATGCGGTTTGGATTCCCATACCAAGGACAATAGTCCAAGTCTTTGAGGGCTCCCATACTAGGGATAATACCCTTTATTTCTTAAAGAATGTAGTCAACTATAAAATTTGAGATCAATTGATTTACCTGGGTTTGTATTCATGTTTAGCTTAGAGGAAGTACTTCTCTTCTCTCTTCTCTTCATCCTTTTGAGATGAATCTGGATCAATGTCAACGGTAGAAGCACATTGCCTTCCCTTCTTCCTGGTTGGACAATTTCTTGCATAGTGTCCATATTTGTCACATCTGAAGCACTGGATTTCTGAAACATCTCTTCTTTGATTATAACCTGTGTTTGGTGAAGACTTTTCATCTTTGAATGTTTTTCTAAAGTTTCTTTTGAATTTTCCTCCTTTCTTTGTATGAAGTGCATGAGCGTGATTTTCTTCTGGGGAGTCTTCCACTCCTCTATTTCTAAGTCTAAGTTCTTCTTGAGCACAATTTGTCCATAGATGATCAAAGGTTGGTAGAATTTATCTTCCACTGATACTCTGAAGAAAAAACTCCCAATGTTTTGGAAGGTGGTTGAGAGTGGTTAAGACAAGTTCTCTATCAGACATGATTTCTCCAATGGTTTCTGGCTATTCTTTAATCTCTGATATCTTCATAAAGAAGATACCAACTGTGTCGCTTTTCGTCATCTTGGTACTTTGAAGTTGACTCTTCAAGGTAAGAGATCCAAGGGCATTGTCACTTCCAAACATTTCTTTTAATGCTTCATACATATCATAAGCTGTCTTTAGGTTGGCAATACAAGGTAAGAGATGATCTCTTACTGAGTAGATGATTAGTTTTTTTTCTTTGACATCTTCTTCCTTTCTTATCTTCTTTTCTACATTTGTAGTTGTGGTTGGTAAAGTTTTAGTTACCACAATTAAAAGGTCATCTTCTTCAAGGGTGACCTGAAGCCTTGATTTCCAGGAGCTGAAGTTGCTTGCTCCATCAAGCCTATCTTCTACTAAGGCTCTGTTCTTCATTTGTTTTGATTATTCAAACTCTTGCCAACTGGACTTGGAAAATCTGATGATTAGGTTGGATTAGTAACCTTGGATTTTGTTGGGCTTATGAATACCAACAATCAACTTTGAGAGTGCCATAGAAATTCTTTTTGAATTGAAAAATGTTTCTTCAAGAAGTTGTATAAGTTTAAGATCAAGATTCTGCAGAAAATCTTGGCACCCTAGAAACCCTAGGGCCAAAAACAAAAAAAATCCTTGGAATTTTATTTTGAAGGTCTCTAGAGATGCGCTGAGGAGGGCCATACAACGTGGTCCAAAAATTAGCTCCAACGTCCACTTATAAAGGGGTGAAAGGGCTGATCAAATGAGGGTTGTATGGATTTCTGCAAAAACCCTAGAGGCCGTACGAAACTGCAGAAGGAGGACATTTTATCCTTTTGAATGCTTTTGCAGGGGTTCTTCAAGACCCATGCTTTGATACCATGTTGATTTTTCAATAGACAAGGTTAAGCATGAAGTTCATTCCATTTTAGCATTTGACTTAACCATAACCAATAATGTTGCAACAACCAAGATCACAAGAAGAAACACCATGCACAAGAACACAAGAAGTATCCTAGGAAACCCTTATCAACAAGGGAAGAAAACCCAACCAAATCCTTTGCTATATTCTTCAAGAGAAATACCTTCACCACCAATAAAACCTAGCACACAATAGGGTGCTCAAACCCTTGAAGACTAGTGCCCAAGAGAGGTGCACACTTTTCCCAAGAAGGTGTACTTGCTGAAATTTCCAAACTCACATGAAAGATATGATTTGTGAATGGGGAATTTACCTTTACTTATACTAGACTGAACCTGCCAATAGAAGTGTCTATTGGCACAATAGGGTCGACATATCTATCTTATAATATAATTAATATTAACCATATTAATTATCTTTTACATTAATTACCAGTTACATTAAGGTGGGACCGACTTGTACCCTTTACATTACAATTAGGGTTACAGGTAATTTTGACTCTTGAACAATATAGCAAGGGATCTTATACACCCACTAGCGCTCATCCACTAGGGTCACATCCATAGGGATGTCCATATTTCTGGCTCATTGCATTACACAGAAGAACCACTTCTTCACTAGTGCTCAGCCACTAGGATCACACTCACATGTGCTCGTCTACATGCACGTCCACTCAACAGATCTTCTTTCCCACTGCATTACACAATAGAGTCATCTGGAGTTTCTCATCAACTCTCTACTCAGAGGAGCCTAATACATCATATTTATTTTTTTCTCTTGAAGATGTACCCAACACTTTGGGGTTTCACACGTTCACCTTGTGCTCAACCACAGGCATGTCCAACTCTGCAAATCTCCTTTCTCACTGCGTTACATAGAAGAATCATCTGGAGTTCTTCTCAACTCTCTATAATGAGGAGGCCATCTCTACATTATAGCTCTGTCACAGATAGGAACCACACACCCCTGTTAGGGGCTCTCTCTCAGGTTTGGTTCCTGGAGAATGTCTCACATAGATGCAATCATCAAAACCCGGTGAGAAGGATTAGTGGAAGATACTTCTAGGAATCCTCCTTGGTTTCTGGATGTCTGTAGGTCATCTTCATTTGTTTGAAAAAGTGTGCATGCATTTTCATTGTCATTCTCTCTCTCATAATTGGTGAAGTTACCTTGGCCACAAGATGGTCCCATCACCGTCTCATTCGTAGAGCCTTCACCTGTTTGCATCTTCATGGCTTGCAACTTCTCTTGCAACTTTCAGTTATCTTCCTCTACAACAAGCAACAATGTCTTCAATCCATCATTCTCTGCTTGAAGCATTTGGTTGAGCTCTTGAAGCTCATTGAACCACTACTATTTTGGTGACCTTGCCATCCTTAGCTTCAACACTTGCAATCGGTATCAAGCCTGCCCTGATACCACATGATCTGAACCTGGGGGGTGATTAGTTTCCAATGATTGGTTGATTTTGTCACTCCTTCAAAAAGGGCCAGTTATAGATCATTTTACTTAAGCGATTTGCAATTAAAGGTAAAGTTGAAGTCTTATAAGCTTGAATCCAAAGTGAATAAAACCTCCTTAGTTTTTCTTATGTGTTATATGTCATTCTTGCATTTAATATCCTATGTGCGGAAATTCATAGAAAAACAACATAAGAACATAAAAAACATAATGGATTTGACACTTCCCTTGATAACGGAGTTCACCCAATGTGGGCTACCTCTTTGGGTCATGCTCCAGATCCTGACCACTTTATTCTCCTCATTGTAATGATGTCTCTCCTTTACAAGTTGTAAGGCCAAAGTCCCTCTTCGGTGTAGACAACAAGAGATCGGAATGTATACAAGCTTCACAAGTTCTCATGCTCATGAGGCATCCATGATACTGACATGGACATCATTCCCACATACTCAATACATAAAAAGAGTGTTGGACATATTGTCATTGATGTCAACAGTCGATGTGATGATTTGTTGTTACAATGAATTATCATTTACCATAGATGAGATTGTCATTAATGTCAACAATATATCAGTTAGCGGAAGAAGTGAACAATATGAAGATCAAAGCTCAGAAGGGAAAACGCAATATAGAAGCAAATGAAGATCAAAGCTTAGAAGGAAGAGCGCATTGCACAGTATATTAGTTAGCAAAAGAAGGGAATAGTATGAAGAAATTCGTGATTATTGTTGATCATGATAGGATCAACAATGTTCCTATGATAAAATATTAGGAGGAGGAGAGAACAATATACAAAAGATCAAAAGCTTAAGCTTAGGAGGAACGAACAGTATCCAGAGGTCAAAGCTCAGAATCAAAAGCGTAAGATCAAAGTGAGAAGCCTCAACAACCGTTTGATCAGAGCGAGAAGCCTCAACAGCCATCCGATCAAGAAATTAACCGTGTTGACTGTCTCATATTACAGACATTGATCATATGAGTGACCGTGGGCTTGAGGACCATTGGAGGATTGTGACAATTGGATCTGCAATCCAGATCAATGGCAGGGATGAATTGCATGGAGCGAAAGAAGAATTAAACAACCCTCTAGTTCTAATCCCACAATTGGTCTAGATCATCAGATTTCATAGACTCAGATATTGATGACTGTGGTTGATCCAAAAACCGATCATTTTAAGTTAGATTAAGTCATGACCGTCGTATGCGCAATCGCCAGATCAATGGTAAGGATGAATTTCTAAGATCGAAAGGAGAATTAAATATCACGCTTGTTCCAATCCCGCAATTATTTAGGACCGTCCGATCTTATAGCCTCAAAGATCGAGGACTGTGGTTGACTCGCCAACAACGCACAACCTCATATGCATAATTCGGGTGTCGAGTTAAATCACTCACAAGTTGTGGTTCCACAATCATAGTCGATCGTTGATATGTTTCAGTGTCTTCATAACCGTTGGATCACTTTAAAGTGGAAGGATAGTATATGCAAGGTAAGATCTGAGAATGTGAATTTTCATCAGCCATTGGATCATTCTAACTGGAAGGATAGGATAAGCTAGAAGAGTTGCATCGTAGACAGATCGAGTCGTTGATCCAAGATCCAGATCGAACGAACATATTTCACTTGGGGTCTAAAGATGTGAGGAGGTTACGCTCCAGAAACTTTGAGATTTGGAATACCTGAAGCTGGGAAATCCAAAATGAATAAGGACCATCAGATTTGGAGGACATACAATGACCGTTGGATCAGGGTTGTTGGTTAACAAACCACGTCAGCAAGGACGGTTGGCAGACCACGTCAGCAAAGGGCATATGGGAGACCACATCAGTAAGGATACGAGGCAAACCACGTCAGCAAGGACGATTGGCAAACCATGTCAGCAAGGATATGTGGCAGACCACGTTAGCAAAGGGTACATGGGAGACCACATCAACAAAGATACGAGTCGTCCAATTTGAAAGATCACTTTGTGAGTATTCTCGACCGTCGATCTACTACAGTGGAAGGATAGTGTAAGTGGAAACGTTAATCGACAGCAAGCGATCTCCACCGTTTATGACTGAATCAACAGGTGATCGCTTTGGAGGAAAGAAGGGGTTGAGATTTGAAACCTCTGAAGTCCAAAGACTCAGAGTAAAAGGTGTCCATCTATCTCGATGCTTGATTAAGCTAGCCATCGGATTTAGTAGTGAAAGGATGAGTGTAAAGATCAAGGATGAACGTTGATCTAGTTCCGTGAAATAAACCATCCGATCTGTTTTGAAGATTTGAAAATTTGAAAACTCGAAGTTCTGAAGGGCGAAGTCCCATCAGCCGTCCATCTTGTCAGAAGATAAATCGTGACCGCTGATTTGATAAAGCGCTCAAACACTCATTTGGCTTAGCATCTGGTTACCGTCACTGGTCATATGGAATAAGAGATATACAGACAAAAGATAATAAGTTGCTAAAGTTGATAAACCCGTGGTTCTATGCATGTGATCACATAGAAATTGTTTGAAGGAAGCGCTTATGTAGAACTTGATACTGCGATAATAGCAGAGATTCAGATCAAATTAAAAGGATGAAATTGATCCATGACTGTGATCAATTAATGAAAAGCCTTCTCGGGAAAATAAATAAACAGTTGAATTTGTTGAAGTATATATATTTATATATAATGGATTGAATGAAGATTCATTCTATCAGGTTGGTGCATGTTTACAAGTTGGGTCTTGTATGAGGATTGGATTCCTCACATCTCAGTTGGATCTTAGGTCAACAAGCTAGGAATTGTTATGAGGATTGGATTCCACATTTCTCAGTTGGATCTGAGAACTACAAGCTCGGTCTTGTAACAGAGAGTTGGGTCTCTCATAATTGTATGAAGATGATATTCAAAGATTGATCTTATGTATTCATTCAAGTTAAATATATAAATAAAGTATTTATTGTTATATATATATATATATATATTGATTGAGAAAATGAAATAAATATTTGTTGTTCAGTTACTTTGTGAAAAAGTGGAAAATTGTCCTAAGTTTTGTGACACTGATTCACCCCCCCTTCTTAGTGTCAAGTACCCATTTTCATCAATTGGTATCAGACCGAGTTCCTTCAACATAGTTTAAACACTGAAGGTAGATTCAGAAGAAATGGGTGGACAAATTGCTATCTCCACAAATGAGGCTCCCTTATTTGATGGAACATATTATTTATCATGAAGAGAAAATATGAAAAGATATCTGAAGTCAAGAGGATCTGGAGTTTGGGATTCGATAGTAAGTAAGCCCTGACACTTAACTACTTCAAAGAGAAAATCCAAAACTGCAAAAGAAGCAAAGAGAAACAATTTAGTAGCCTTAAAAGCAATTCAGGATGGATTGTCAGACCAATTCAAAGAAAAGATGAAGCACTACAAATCTGCTAGAGAATTATGGCTCCAACCAGAAAATTGTTATCAGAATGAAACACAAGAAGAAAAGAAATCATATCAAAGTGAGCAACAAGACTCAAATACATAGGATTCCTGTCAGAATAAAGAACAAGACTCTAATGAAGAGGATTCCTATAAGAATAAAGAACAAAATTAAGAAGAAGAGAGTTCTTATCAAGATAATGAAGAAAATAAAGAAAAGAAAAATTGCAATCAGATTGAAGAACATAATACAAAGAAATACATTTCTAATCAGTATGAAATACAGGAATTGAAGCAAATCTCAGTTAACAATGAGGAAGACAACCTCATCAAGGAATTGAGCCATACCTCAGTAATCACTAAAGAAATATTACATAATCTTAAAACTGATGTTGCAGTTGCTATAGGAATGATTCAGTTGGAACCAAAAAATTATATGCATATTAAAATTCATATGGAGGCTCTTGATAGTCTTGAGTACATAACTCTGTGCACTCTAGAAGAGTTGGAGAAACTCCAACAAAAGGATATGTTGCTACTTCAATAGTTAGATCATTCTAACCATGAAAAATTTGAACAGAGAGTTCAGTTGGAAGAAAAAGAAGAGGAGATTGAGAATTTGAAGAATGAAATCAATCAGGTAAAAGAAGAATCATGTCATAAGTTGGAAGCAGAAATTGTGAATCTTAGAGAGAAGGTTGAAAAGTCAAACACTCAAATCAAGTTCTTGAACAACTCCATGACCCTGGATGAGATCTTGGATAGTCAGAGATTACCAAATGACAAATATGGTCTTGGATACAACAAGGAAGAAACCAGTACTCCTAAGAAACTTGATGCAGGTCCTTCATTTGTAAAAGGTGAAAACAGGTCTAAGTTGATCTTGAATAATTTGATCTTGTTGCCTTACTGCAGCCTCTCCATGCTCCTTCAAACCAGTAACACACATGATATGCTGCAACATTTAATGACAAAAAAAAATAATGAAAAACGTGCTTACATTGGCTTCTCCAGAACTTAACTTGCTGATATGAAGCTCTGTTTTAAAAACAGACCTCGCCATTGGATTCGCGTCGCTGAATTACCTAAAAATGTCTGTCAAATCATCTCCATCGGACACAGTCACCTCCAGGCCTCCTCTAGCCTCTCTTCCTTGATCTGCATGCAAATCTGCATTAAATGCATTAGACTCTACATCAAAAAATCATGCCTTGTATGGCCTAGGCAGATTGGTATGCGCTCCTCTCCTCGTGCATTGGTGAAAATGCACTTTTAATTAAAAATTGGGGCGGATAAACCAAAAAGGTCATTGTCCCAAGTGGTTGACACACATTTGTTAAGGCTTGAAAATAGGGGGAGGTTCTAGAGTCAAGTCCATGGGCTTCCCCATTTTGGAATATGGTTAAAACCCATAGCATTTAGATAGCAGAGGGTCTAACTTTAGATAAACTACCAGATGTAGCAGGACCTCCTCCAGATTTGGCGGGGTCTGATATAATCTAATTTTTTTTGAAAATACAGAAACATGCCTTCATTGGGCATTTCGATGGTGCCACGTGGCACCCTCTGGTTGGGCCACGTGGCACCCAACTATTGGCCCTCGGTTGTCCAGTCATATACCATGCAACTGCTGACTGTACCCTCCATGTCAGCTGCCATGTCATCTGCCACATTATCTGTATGGACTGCCACATCATCCTGTATGGACTGCCCATCATCCGCCACATCACTGTACGGACTGCCATGTGGCACGATTCGATTGGTCCACGGATTAGCCTGAAAAATCCAAATCTGGGTGACACATGGAAACCTCTGGTGCTACCACGTCATCATGCTGATGTCAGCATGCCATGTGTCGCCTTCCTACTCCTGCCATGTGTGTTGTACGGATGTTGATGTCATCTGTACAGATGATGACGTCAGCAGTACAAATGTTGACTCATCCCCCGCTGACTGGGCTAGGTTGACCAAACTTTGACTGCAAATATCTTTCAATTCGTAACTCCGCTTGACGAGACATTTTCGTCGTTGGAAAGCTTGCAATACGCTCTTCGTGATCATGCCATTTCCACTAAGTTTTGGGAACTTTGAATTTTTTCCTTTCTCTACCTTCTAAGACCATTCTGAGCCTCCTGGGACACTTTTGAAACTTCTGTGATGTTCCCTAGATCCATCCGGATCAAAGATGAAGTAGATAACGAATTAGATGAAGCAAAATGTGCTAGGGTGTTGGAATGGCAAGGCCCTTTGCAAAAGCTTCAAGAAAATCAGATTTCTAGCATAATCTAGTTGGTTAAAGTTATTAAGGCAAGGACAATAACACATGCTTTAGTCTCCTAGGGTTTAAGCTAGCAATTTCATAATCTTAGTATAAATTCAAGATAAATATAACTATAACCATTCAATGAAGAAGAATTGTATAAAATTTACTTACATTCACCAAGAATCATCTAGCAAATAGCCTAGTTGAACACTTCCACGAAGAAAAGTGCCAAAATAGTTCAAAATAAGCCTCGTTCAAAAAGTGCGCACCAACTTTCAGCCAAGTAACCCTAACTAGGGCGCAAATTTCATACCTCACACTTGTGTGAGTGAAAGATTATGAAAAAATACAAGGGAAAATCCCTTATTTATACACTTACAATGACCAAAATTAGGTCAAAAAGGTCGACATGGCCAGTTTACATGTAATATCTTGTTTTTACATTAAATGACAAATTAAAACCCTAAATCAAGCATAAATGGTGATGTCATGCCCTTTTAGGGTGATGTTAGGAATTTCTGGTGAAACGTTGGCCTCCAGGAGCAAAATGTTAGGCCTCCCAAGGCCCTTCAATCAAGCCACATGTGCCACTTGGCACACAACTACCTCCAAAGTGTCCATCAAACACTCCGTGATGTCAAGGGTCATAGAGGTGACGTCATAGGAATTCCAAGGCCTACATCATAGTGGGAGGGCAAGACCCCCCTGGGTCCAGGCTTGCTAGGCTGTCTCTGGTGGAATGTCCTCCTCTCTCTGTGGTGCAAACCTCTGTCCCATCTCTGTCCCTGGCTGGGGTCTCAACATCCATTTGGTGGGATTTTATCCCTATGAAGGTTTGAACTAATAATCTCCCCATGTGTACCTATTTGTCGGGTGTGGCCCTGCAACAACAACAAGTACACCCTCCATGGGCTCATAAGTCACATGGATCATAGCAATGTAAATCACATCTAATAATGAAGTTTATTAAACATGTGCATAAAACCCCCTTTTCCCAAACAAGTGCTTAAAGACGTTATTCTATTCTACAATCCAGGTTGGAGAGGACTTTAGGAGGTCCTATTGGGCTAGTTCTCATTGGACATGGGATGTTTCCAGGTGAAGACAAATCCAGGTTATGTAAGTGGATGTGGTGGTGAGGGATGCTTGAGCAATGGGTGCATTGATGACAGGGGAATGTATGGCTTACCTGTGGGTGCCTCTGAAGAGGGTGAGCTGCACCTTGTCATGGATGCAAATGTTTCCAAGCCCATTCAATGCCTTTTATATTTTTTATCTTATTGCTTTTTCTTTCAAGAGACTAGTTAGGGGACACTGCCTTGGCGTGGTGACCAGTGGTGACAATGTTACCCACAAGCATTTCACGGAGATGAGGAGGATTGCTCGTGATGAGAACCCCTTTCTCTTGGCTATTCCACCAAGAGCCACTAGCCTGGCGTGGTGACCAGTTGAATGGTAGTGTCATACCGCTACATGCCCATGGACCTAATAGGCTGGCTCATGATGAGACCCCCTATCCTCCAATTAGGTCTTGATTTTATTATTTTATGGGTCCTTCTATTTTTTGCTGAAAATCCCTTTATTGCTTTCTCGGGGATCCTTGGGAGAAGCATTTGAATGCTTTTTTCTTTTGGATTATATCTTTTGCCAGCTACTTTTTCCCTCTGGGCCTTTAGCCCCTTCTTCCCACAAGGTAAGGTACAACCCTTTGCTAGCTTGGCAAACCCAATGCCCTAACCAATGTATGGGATGGATGAGAGGGAAAAAGATGAAAAGTGGTAAGTATGGTGGGAAAGGACAATGACCTTTCATTAACCCACCTAGTGGCAACTCAAACCCTATGGGAACCAACTTGGTAGGGAATCTTGTTATTCCCCCAGGTATGGAAAAGTGGAAAGTGATAAGATCCAAGCACACGTCAGAAGTAAAAAGAATTAAATGCACATATTCAAATGTTTTGAGAATCAGAGTGACACATACCATGATACCTGGACTCATTACCTCATGGAGCAAGACCTAGTGCTACTGAAGGACCTGACCGATGAGATGGATCCTGCTACTACGGACAAGGTGGCGGTGCTTGAAGAAGAAATATGGGCCCTCCAAGGCCAGGCTCAAGTCAATATGACTGTCGATACTCCATGTGTAGGACCTGTGGGCCTCAAGACATAATCTTCTTAGTTATCCCTAGGATAGGGGATAACACAATCTATTGTGATAATACAAGCACCATCAATATCTGAAAGAACCCGGTGATGCACTCCAAGACAAAGCACATTCCAATAAAGTATCACTTTCTACAGGAATAGGTTGTTGGGAAGAACATCAGAGTTGAATATGTGGGTACAAAAGAACAATTGGCAACCATCTTTACAAAACCGCTTTCAAGAGAAGCCTTTGAGTATCTTTGTTAAAGACTTGGAGTAATTTCTACTCCAAAATGAATTCTTTTGAATGCTTATCTTATATGTCTTAGATTTACACGAGGAAGCACCATAAAGAGGACAATTCATGTTGGGAGATTAGTTTCAGGAAGAGTTCAGTCAAGGGGAGTATCCCTAATGATAGTTCAGTTAGGGGGAGTAACCCCGGATGGAAATATACCTTTTCCATTGATGACAAAGGGGGAGAGATTTATCATATGCATGATATAAATGCTTGGAGAGAGAGCATAGAGGCATGGTTCCAGGGGGAGCAATGGTCACAGGGGGAGTATGAGTGATATGAATTCAGTATTTCATCAGAGTTTTTCCATCAATTCCAAAGGGGATATTGTTAATTAATTGGGTTGGTTGTCATTGATGTCAACCCTTAAAGAAAGTCTGGTAGCAAATTTTGGTAGCACAAAGGTTTGGGTTATGGACCCAAGTTTGTTTGATGGATAGTGTCATGGGTTTTGATATATTTCCAGGCAAGACTATTCTAGATGGATAGTACATGTCATGCCATTTCTAGTGGTATGTGGAACGTCACATAAATCCTCACGGTTAGAGAGTTATGGCCATGTGAAGTTGGAGAATTCTCATGAGTCATCTAGATGGACCCAAGTTTGTTTGATGCATAATGGTTTGAGTTTTAATATATTTGAAGGTAAGACTATTCTATATGGATAGTACATGTCATTCCATTTCCAGTAGTATGTGGAACGTCACATAACTCCTCACGGTTAGAGAGTTATGGCCATGTGAAGTTGGAGAACCCTCATGAGTCATCTAGAAGCCCCAAAAGGTCAAAGTAGTCAAAGTGGTTGCAAAGAAGAAATTATTT
>ML777942.1:1245975-1256776 GCA_009831015.1 Picea engelmannii | reverse complement strand
TTAGAGAGTTATGGCCATGTGAAGTTGGAGAACCCTCATGAGTCATCTAGAAGCCCCAAAAGGTCAAAGTAGTCAAAGTGGTTGCAAAGAAGAAATTATTTAAATACTAGAGTGAAATGATGAGTGTACTATAAGTCAAAGTGTATACAAAAGAAATTATTTAAATAATAAAGTTAATGGATAAATTACTAAGTGGACAAGTGGTTAGAAGTGGGTTAGCCCTAAAATAAGGAAAGCGGTTTAAGATGGTTAGAAGGTAACCCCTTGAGGAAGCTACATAAAAGTATAAATAAGAGGCAAAGGTCTCTCATTTTAATCACACTTGAGCATATTGAATATCTACAAGTGACTAAGGTAACCAAAGGATATCTAAGGAGAATTTCAAAGGGAAGGTGAAGTAAAGAAGGCCGAAATTCAAGGGAGGATAAATTCTTTTGATGATGCTTTTTAAGGTATGTTATTTGCAGATCATCTCACCATTTTAACAATAATTTTTTTTTATAGAATGATTCAGACTGTGAAATCTAGATTCCATTGAGGAAATGTATCCAAGTAGCTTTGATAAAAATTTCAGCTTGTGGGTCGTTGTATTTTTGGAGTTACACTCTGTGGAAAATAGGGTTTGTGGCTAGTCCTGAACTAGTCTAAAACAAGTGTTTCAGGTAAAAACGTCATAACTTATTCATAACAGATCCAAATTTAGTAAAATCAAATGTATTGGTTAAAGTACAGTCTTTAGTATTCTGTGTAGCATTTTGAGATCCATACAATAAATATTCCGTGTGGGGCACACTCTCTAGAATATGCCAGAATTCAACAAGGTATACCATTTTTGCTATAACTCCTTTTTTGAGAGGTTCCAAGTAGTGAAACCTGTAGGAATTGCATAAAAGACGCTGAATAACATTGTGTACTATTTTCAGATCTTTATTCATTAAAGGTACATAGTTATGATTATTTCAAGTTAGGGTTTTTGACTAATCCAAAATTAGGCATGTGAGACTAAAGCAAAGTTTCATGAAGATGCTAGTATGTTGTTGTTAAAGTTAAAGAAGGTTTGTAGGTATGTGATCATATACACCAGGTCTATTACAAAGTTACAAATCATATTTGGATGATGAAATTGATGAGGGCTTTTGGTTGAGGTACATGTTGGGTACATGGTTGAGATAAGTAGTTGATGTGTTGGCACATACATGAGGTGTATAGTTGATGATGTTGGTACATCCTGATGAGTCAGAGTTGATGAGTAGTTGATGCATGATTGATACATACTTGGTACATGGTTGGAGGAACTTGTTAGTAGTATTGTTGACACATGGTTTATGGATGATGTAGCATACTTGTCTTGGTATATTATTAGAAGCACATATTCATCTTGGTGATGATTATGAGTTGTTGTGTTATGCTTGGTTGATGCACATCTTGGTGATATTGTGCATATGGTTGAGATTTGTCTTGGTGATTGATCTTGGTGAGTAGATCTGATTTGGTTGATAAGATTGATGAGATAGGTTGTTGTGATAGGTTGTTTGGATATGTTATTGTGACAGGTTATTTGTACAGGTTTGGTGCATGGTTGATGCATTTGTTTATGGTATAGGTTGAGGTATGGTACATGTTGGCATAGGTTATTGGTACATGTTTTTACAGGTTGTTTGGTGCAGGTTGATTGGTACAGGTTTACAACAGTATATCTCACAGTGATAGTGTGGCAGTGGTTCCATCATTCTACTTATATTTTAGGGCGGTTGGATGGGGCAATGATAGGTGGTTGTAGCCACCTTCCGGTTGTAGTCGGAGAACATAGGAGGTTGTAGTCTCCTTCCGATTGTAGCCATGGAATTGGGGAGTTGGAGCTTCCCTCAGGTTGTAGCCTGAGAAACTAGCGGGTTGGATCCTCCTTCCAGTTGCAGCTGGAAAACAAAGGAAGTTGGTGCTTCCAATGAATGTAATTCTTAAAGACAAAACATTCCGTGGTTTTCTCCCGCTTTGGGTTTCCACGCAAAAACACCGGTGTATTGTGTATGTGTATGATTTCTCATTTGCTCATTGTTTATTTACTTTGAAACTATTGGATGATAATGCTACATTGATATAACATTTGTATTTTTGACCCAGGTGGATAATTGGGGCCACTTGCCTATTCCACTTGGACCCCCACCATTATTTCTTTTAGTTTTTCAGTTTCCCTAAACGACATTTTTTGGGCATCAAACATCTAGTGAATATGAGTCCATTCTAGACTAAATATTCGTTATCAACAGTTGTAGTCCTCAGATAGATCTTTATAACTATGTATCATGTGCGTCAAATGAAGATAGTATGCAAAAGTTACGGCCCTGGGAAATTGATGTACCAATTTACTCCAATGGGGTCCATATTCTGGCGTTTCATCTCCTAGGGTTAGGTTTTTTTTATGTTTAGGGTTTTCCATTGTTTCTCAATAATATATAGGCCTTCGAGCCTCATTGTAACATAGAATTCAGAGGCCTGTATTTGCCACATCTCTTCTTAGAGATAAGCTACCAACACCCTAGCTAGTTTATTTCCATTCTGTCTGTAAACAAATTTCAGTTCTTTGCTATTAATTAAATGAAGTGTTATTTCCACTACATCTTTGTATTTATGGTTATTTGTGTATTCTGTTGCGTTCCTGCATAAATTCAGATCAATGGTATCAGAGTGGTCTGCTCTTTCTCGATCCTTCTTTGCATGTCCCCAACGAGGTCGGGGTATAAGGAGTTAGGGCTCGATCTGGTTGAACCTTTGGAAGATCATCCTCACAAACCCTGAAGACCACGCATGGGGGATGAAAATAAAGATGAGGGAGCAGGAGATATTATCAAAATATTGCTCGAGGAGGCCCTTGAAAAACAAAGGAACGCAATGATGGACAACTTTGCCCAGATCCTTCAACGACTGCCCATTGGTGGCACATCTGCGTCCAACATCCACTCTGGAGGCACAACCTCTTTTAAGGTACAAGTAAACTTTAACATTCCCATATTTTATGGATGAATAGATGAAGACATTGTAGATAGATGGTTTAATTTATTAGAAGGATATTTCTTGGTTCATGACTTTTCTGATCGGGAGAAGATTGTTTTTTCATTGCTCAAAGCCGCCCCCCATGTCAAGGACTGGTGGGAAACGTATTGTGAGGAAAAGGATGAGGAGGAACCCTCTCTGTTCTTGGACATACCCACTTGTAATTCTTTCTGAGACGCCATCAAGGAATAATATTATCCTGTGGGGAGCTATGAGGACAAGTACATACAATGGACTATGCTGCGGCAACAAAGGGATTAAGATGTGCACGAGCTGACGAATCTGTTCCATACCCTGCGCACAAAGTTGGGTATCAAAGATTCATAGAAACATTTGGTGCTAAAGTAGTGCAGTTGTCTGCGCAGATACATTCAGGAGGAAATGGAGTTCCTCGACATCTCCTCTCTTGGTACAACATACCGGTATGCTGCCAAGATTGAGAAGAAATTCAAACAGAAGAAGCAAGACTTTGGATCTACAAATCAAAAGCAAGCGAAAGGTGTGAACAAACCGCAGAACAATGGACAAAGCCAAGGCATGGCGACTCAAGAAAACTTGCCAAAGACGTAAGAAAATAACAACACTAAGCTGAAGAAGGACACGGGAAAGTGGTGGGAGTTCCATAAGAGATCCACTCACAACACAAGTGAGTGTCGGGCCAAGCAGTCACTAGTGGCCGAGATGAAGGCTTATGAATCAGATGCATGCTTCGACACTGAATCAGAACCCGAGATGACAAAGGGAAGCAGATTATTGATGCGGATCCCAACACCACTGTTTCCATGATGAAGATCCAAAAGTAAGAACCAAAAGATCCAGAGGAGGAGGGGTGTCTCTTCCACACCCAGATGTGGGTAAAGGGTTCCCCACTACAGTTCATTGTCAACAGTGGAAGCCAAAAGAACCTCATTTCAACAGAGGTCGTGAAGTGGTTGGGCTTGTCCACCATAACACACCCACAACCATACACCATTGGGTAGCTTCACCAAGGACGGGATCTCCACGTCAGCCATCAGTGCCGCCTTCCCTACAACATCAAGCCCTTCATCGATGAGGTATTATGTGACATTGCTCCTCTTGATATTTGTGATGTATTATTAGGCCAACAATATTTGTGGAAGCGACATGTTGTGTATGAGTCCTGAGCTCGCATTGTTATTGTTACTTTGGGAAAGAAGTTGTACAAGATACCAGAGGTACCACCACCTGTCGCTATCTCTTTGGTTACTGCAAAACAATGCAGTAAGATCATTTCCAAAACCGAGAATTTTTTTTCCTGCTGATCCACCCTCAAGGAAAGAAGAATAATGTGGCCATGACCTCTAGACAGGGCTCCCATGCACAACAACAACAAATGAACAAGGTCATGGAGGAGTATCGAGACATATTCACCTCACCCGGAGGGGTGCCTTTGCACTGTCAGGTCAAGCACCCCATCGATCTGACCCTAGGTGTGCCACTACCCAATGGACCGATATATCAACGATCTATTCTGGAGAATGATGATATCAAGAGGCAGATTCAGGAGTTGCTGTAGAAAGGTCATATTTGACCAAGTTCATCACCCTGTGGGAGCCTGATCGTGTTGGTGCAGAAGAAGGATGGGACTTGGAGACTCTGTATTGAATATTGAGCGCTGAACAAGATCATTGTCTGGAATAGTTACCTAATCCCATAGATTGATGACCTTCTGGACCAACTCAAAGGGGTGAAATATTTCAGCAAGATCGAATTGAAGTCCAGGTATCACCAAGAACCAATCGAACCCTCTGATGTGTGGAAGACTGCCTTCAAAGCCAAGGAGGGCATTTTCGAATGGTTGGTCATGCCTTTTGGGTTGATGAATGCTCCCTCAACCTTCATGAGGCTGATGGATGACATCTTGGGGCCATTCACCAACTAATTTGTAGTAGTGTACTTGGATGGCATCCTGATCTTCAGCCAGACCTGGGAAGAGCACCTCCACCACATCCGACAGGTCCTCCAAACACTGCGGAAACACAAGTTATGTGCCAATTTGGAGAAGTGAACTTTTGGCATGACCCAGGTTCAGTATCTGGGATACATTATTGATGCACATGGGGTGCATGTGGATCAAACCAAGATCCAAGTTATTCGGGATTCGCCAGGCCCAACCACTCTAAGAGAGCTTCACAACTTTCTGGGTCTTGCTAATTTCTACCATAGGTTCATGTTGGGATTCTCTCATATCACTTGGCCTTTGAGTCAAGTCACCAGGGGAGAAGCGAAAGAAAAATTCTTTTGGTCGGAATCTCAACAGAAGGCGTTCGTAGAATTGAAACATTGCCTCTGTTGTGCCCTAGTGTTTACATTACCAGACTTGCAACAACCATTTGAAATCAAGATAAATGCCTGTGATTATGCTATTCGGGTAGTTCTTATTCAACATGGGCATCCAATGGCACATCACAGTGAAACACTGTCTGACATAGTCTGAAAGTATCCCACTTATGAAAAAGATATGTATTCCATTGTGCAGGATTGACGACAATGGAGCATTACATTTTGGGGAGGGAAACAATCATCCACATAGACCACCAACCCCTGTAGTTCATATAGACATAAGGGAAGTTGCAGAACGATTACCATCAGAAGTGGTCCACATATTTGCAATAATTTCATTTGAACATCAAGTACAAGAAGGGTATCACCAATAATGTTGTAGACTGCCTCAGCCGACCACTGATCGTGGCGATAACCACAATGTTCAACTCTTGTGGGCACGAGACTTATGATTGGTCGCTTCTCTATAAGAGCGATCCAAAATTTGGCCACACATATAGGACGCTCTTGGAGGGTAATCGAGTTCCAAATTTTCACCTCCAGGATGCGCTACTATGTCACATGGGACACCTTTGTGTTCCTTCAAGAGAGCGTGCCAAGATGATTTGGGAAGCGCACTACAGTCGGGTTGCTGGGCATTTCGGGGTCGAGAAAAAAGTGGCAGTACTGCATAAGTATTTCTATTGGCCAAACCTTTGACAGGATGTCGGGAAGTACATCAGATCCTGCACTGCCTGCGCCATTGCCAAATTGACCATCAAGAAGCAAGGCCTTTATACTCCGTTGCCTACCCCTAGTCGACATTAGGAATCTATCTCCATGGATTACATGTCAGGCCTTCCTTCTACTAAGCATGCAAATGACTATGTTTTCGTGGTCGTCGACAAATTCTCAAAGATGGCCATTATGGTAGCCTGCAAGATGAATATCACAACAGAATCCAATACTAAAGTCTTCTTTGAACGAGTGTTGGTACACTTTGGTATCCCATAGTCTATCAGCTCAGACCGGGACAACAGGTTCCTCAGTACATTTTGGTCCAGCCTGTGGTCAATGCTGGACACCAACCTCTCCAAGTCCACAACTTTCCATCCCCAAACTGATGGCTAGACAGAGGTCATCAACAGGACGATCGTACACATTTTGCGCATGTACAACTCTTGAATCCATGCACATGGGATGAGAGCCTCCCTTATGTAAAACATAGCTATAACCGGGCCCTCCACAACTCAACTGACCACAACCCCTTTCAGGTGGGCTTGGGATTCCAACCACTATGTCCCATTGACGTAGCCATGCCATTTGCAACTACTTAGGTTGATTCGGCTCATGTCCAGTTTGAAGTTTCCAAGGCGAACAAATTCATTGAGTGCATTCAACGCATTCGTCAATAGGTTCATGGCATATTGTACAAAGCCAATGCTAAGTACAAGCATCGACATGATCAACATCGGGTGCAACACAACTTCCAGTTGGGCGACAAAATGTGGCTACATTTGCAGAAGGAGTGCCTTGTTGGACCCCATCGCAAGCTTCGCCCTCTCCGATATGGGACATACACCATCATAAAGGTATTGTCGACAAAATGGAACCAAAATTTTGGTTTTATATGCCAAGAGTTTATGGCTAAAGTTTCAAAGTGTTCCATGAAGATATTGGCTACCACAGGAGATAAGGAGGACCCCATGGCAGTATCTTCCATTTGTTCATAACAATTCCCTTTGAAGGCGAAGAAGGTGGAGGTCAAAGAGATTTGAATAATGAGGTTAAGAGTTTCAGAGTCAACTAGTTTAGA
Organism: Picea engelmannii; assembly: GCA_009831015.1. NCBI lineage: Eukaryota > Viridiplantae > Streptophyta > Pinopsida > Pinales > Pinaceae > Picea > Picea engelmannii. The sequence continues at coordinate 1,249,626 of ML777942.1, read as the reverse complement.
AATAATGTCAATAGTTTCATAAACTGAGATTTTGGTAAATAAGGACACAACATCGAAACTGACCATGATTTCATGTTCATCAAGATGAAGATTCTTGGTTTTAAGAATAAAATCAGTGGAATCCTTAATGAAGGAGGGGTTGAGCCCTATGAATGATTGAAGTTTGTCAGCAAGAAAGCGAGACATAGCATGAGTGGGGGCACCTATAGCACTGACTAGAAGTATGAGGGGGAAGTCTTTTTTATGAATTTTAGGTTTCCCATAGATCGTAGGGGTTTGAGGGTTGTGAGGAATGAGACATTTTTGAATGGTGGGGTTGAGAGAGGAGGATTTTATGGCTTTAGTAACAAGGGTGGTTATGTAATTAATGGGCTTATTATCTTATACAAAGAAGAAGAAAGTAATTCATGAATTTTAGCTTCATAGTCAGGGGTATTCATTATAACTGAAGTGTTTCCCTTATCAACTTTTAAGATGATGATATTGGGGTTGTCATTAAGGCATCAGATCGATTTGAACTCTTCTTTGGTAAGTTTTGGTTTAGGGGGTTTGGAGCGACGAAGAATTCTTACACATTCTTGTCGAATTTCCTTAGCCTCATGTGTGGTAAGATTTTGCGTTATGGATTCAATAGAACATATAATGTCTTCAAAGGGGATCTGATGAGGGAAAATGGCATAGTTGAATCCTTTCTCAAGAAGATGATGAGTGGGAGGGTCCAAATCATAGGAAGAAAGATTGATAATGGTGGAGGGAATATTGTTGAGAGCTAGGGAAGAGGGGGTGAAAGAGATAGTGTTGGAAAAGGGGTAAAGATGGTCAAAAGGGACTGCGGAGTTAAAGGAGTTAGGATTATTAAATGAATTTAGGGAAGAGAGGTGAATATTATTATTATTATTCAAAGAGGTTTTAATAGAAGGAGAAAGATATTTATTATTAATTATAGAATTGTTATGAAATTTGGTATTAGGTGAAGGGATTAAAGGAGATGAAGACTGAACTATGGTATGGGGCAGATTAGGGTTATAGATAATATTTGGAAAGGGTGGACTAGGGTTAGTGATAAGTTTTTCTAAGGATGGATTAGGCTTATTGGATGGGTTGTGGTCAAAATTACAACAAATATAGTCAGGGCGAAAGGAGAAAACTCAGAGTTCTTGACATTAAGGGTAGGGTTTGTTGGCAAGTTCAATGCTGGAAGTTGCGAGTGGCTTAAGCATGGTTCGCTCGAGTTTTTGGGAGGGCTAGAAACCACAATCTATTGCGGATTGACCAGGGTGGGAGATGGGTTAATAAGTTGAGGGGATGGTTGAGGGTAGGGTGTGACAGAGGATATAATGTTGAGGGGGAGAGGCATCTGAGTGAAGGAGTTCATGGGTTGTGAAAACGAGGAAGAAGATTAGATGGCACTCAAAAGAACATAGAGAGAGGTGTGGGAAACTCCAGGAGAAACACTAAAGTGGTTAGAATCAGAGAAGGTGTGAGCCAAGGAAAAATGAGATGGGTGGGGCTTCATAGCAGAGAAAAAATAATGCTCAGAAGAGTGGGACCAATGGGGTTTAGGACAAGAATTATAAAAACTTGGTTGATGTGCACGAGGAGGGGAAAGCAAAAATTGTTTGGTGGAAAGATTATTGAATTTACGTATTTTCTTCGAGGATGTGGATTTGAAAGTATATGTAGCTGTTGAATAAGATCTATGTTCGATAAGAGACCATATATCAAATTGAATCAAAGATGAAAGCTTGAGATGCAGATGAAATACCTTTTTGGGTAGGTGATTGAGTTTTGATTTGATAAAGTGGATTTCTACACAGAGCACTACATTGCTAGCTCTGGTGAATATGCGGTTGAGATCAAGTCTTCTCCGGTGTTGATGGATGCATGTGAAGGGAGGAAGGATTTGAGCATCTTGACAACATTTTAAGAAGGTAATATCGAAAACCATTTTTCTCATTTTTCGTTTACATTTCAAGAAGGTAAGATCAAAAACCATTTTTCTCATTTTTGTTTTGAGCTTCTCAAAAGTTTGTGTCATTTTGAGCAACTCCTCTCCATAGAGGTTCACAATTTGAGACTGAAGATTTTCACAGTTAGTCATATTATTATTGAGATTTCTGGATTAAACTGTATCTAATGTTTTGAACATTCCACCAATCATCAAGGAAAAATGAGGCTAAAGAATAGTAAATAGTGCCCAGATCTTAAAATAAATAAATAAGGGAAGAGAATAAAGTAGTTGTTGGAAAGATGAAAAAATAAACTGAAAAGAATAATTAGTTAAAATTTATATTTATGTTTGATTAAATTGAAAGAATAATAAAAGATGAAATAAAGGTATTAAAAGATAAATTAAATTTTTTGTTTAGTTAAAATTGTTGATGATTACACTTGCGTGAGACATCCTCCAGGACACAGACTGAGTAAGACGACCTGAGAGAAAGCCCATGAGTTGGGTGTGCCCATGAGCTAGGCGTGTGGTTCCTCTCTGAGAAGGAGAAGGAACGTTGTGTGCCCTTGTGTGGGGTGAGGAAGCCCATGAGTTGGGTGTGTAGTTCCTCTCTGAGACGGAGATGTAATGTTGTGTACCCCTGTGAGGGGTGAAGGAGCCCATGTGATGGGTTTACTATTCTCCTCTATGCAAAAAGTTGAGATGAAAATTCATATGATTCTCCTATGTAACGCAGTGAGAATGAAGATTTGTTGAGTTGGACGTGCCTGTGGTTGAGCATAGGTGAACGTGTGGAAAATCCCATGAGTTGGATGCATCATTCTGAGATAAAGATGAAACGATTTATTAACCTCCTTTGTGCAGAGAGTTGAGATGATACTCCAGATGATTCTCCTTTGTAACGCCGTGAGAAAGAATATCTACTGAGTTGGACATGCTTGTGGTTGAGCACAAGTGAACGTGATCCTAGTGGCTGAGCACTAGTGAGTGTGGTTCCCCTGTGAGACATAGTGAGATAGAGATGTGGACATCCTTGTAGATGAGCATAAATGGATGTGCCCCTAGTGGCTGAGCACAGATGGATGTGCCCCTAGTGGCTCAGCACTAGTGGGTGTATAAGATCCCTTGCTATATTGTCCAAGATTCAGACTTACATGTAACCCTATTTGTGATGTAAAGGGTACAAGTTGGTCCCACCATAATGTAAAAGATAATTAATATGGTAATTATTAATTATATTTTGAGTTATTAAGGTCGGATCTATTGTGCCAATAGACACATCATTTGATGTGATAAGTCTTAAATAAATAAAGTTGAATCCCCATGGAGGAAACAAACTTAACATTGTGTCATCTCATGATTTCAGAAGTTGAGGTCTAAAATTATGAGAATTACAACACCCCCTTGTGTGCTAGGTTTGGTGATGGCGTGCGAGGTCTTTCTCTTGAGAATATAGCGAAGGATTGGTTGGGTTTTCTTCCCTTATTGAGAAGGGTTTCCCAGGTTACTTCTTGTGTTCTTGTGCATGGTTATTCTTCATGTGATCTTGGTTTGCTGCTGTTAAGAACCAAACATCAATATAGCATAGAAAAACCTCAAGAAAAGTACTCAACGCCTTGAAAAAGAGATAATATCAGATAATAAGCCTCTTCAAGGGGGCAACCTCCTTTTACCCCACTTAAATGTTCAAGTACAAGATG